>JANHGL010004107.1:24717-58379 GCA_024611195.1 Ceyx melanurus | reverse complement strand
CCGCCGTGGCGCTGGAGCGCGCTGCGTGCCGGGAGTTGTGGTCCACAACTCGCCCTCTGAGGTGTGCAGCAAATGCTGCCTCATAAAGTCAGCACGTGCTGGAGGAGGGGGAGAGGCAGGGTTTATTTACCTGGTGTCAGTCGCGACTGTCGCCTGGCGAGCCCTGACGGGGCCTCTGCGTGAGGGAAGAAATGGCCTGATGGGAGAAGGAAAAAACAACTGGTGTATCACAGAACGGCAGGGGTTGGAACGGACCTTTGGAGATTATCTCGTCCCACACTCCCTGCCAAAGAACCACTGAAAAGAGTCTGAACTCGTCCTTGAATCCAACCATTTAGCTACTGATAAGCACTGATCAGCTCCCCTCTCAGGCTGCTCTTCTCTGGCTGAACAGATCCAGGGCTCTCAGCCTTTCCTGGGCACAGAGATGGCCCCTTGGCATCTTTGTAGCCTCTGCTGGACTCAGTATTTGGGCTTATTTATCACTGGGTGTTTCTCTAGGTTTGTTAAGTGTGGTTTGTGCTGTATGGAGTATAATTGCTGGGTTTTAATTTTGGTTTTGTTTCCTCCTGTTCCATTTGATTTTCAGATAATGAAGCGCCACTGTCCAGCTTCCAGTAAAACAGGGGAGCCCACTGGTGTGAGATCAGCAAAAAAAAAGTTTAAATCACATGATCAACAGGAGCCTCCCAGCAAAAAAAAGGGAACGGGTGGAGATGGAAAAAACCAAGGTCAAAAAAGAAAGGTAATTGTTATTTTGGTTCAAAGAAATTAGGAATGTAACCAAAGAAAAAAACATATAATCTTTTTTTTTTTTTTGTCAGCTTTTAGTGGAATTTATAGAGACTATTTGATGAACTAAACATAGTTCTCTCCAGCGAATTGCTCTTTTGAGACCTGCTGCCTTAGCTGCTTCCTGGTTTCCTGAATTTCTAGTTGCTTGCTACTGTGCCTGTGACAGCTAGAGGGAGGCATTGCCTGATCATTGGTGAAAAGAAAAGCTGGCTGTGGGGTTCTGAAGAGTTGGCTGAGAGCTGCTTGAACTGAGTGATAAAGTGAGAGCTCATGCAGCTCAGGTGACATTTATTCAGTTCTGGAAAATATTCTCTGCACGTCTTAGGACTGGCCTGGGCAGCTTTCTGTTAGAACTTGCATAACTCCTGAGTTTATGAACAGCAGTATCTCAGGATGTGACTGGATAGCCAACCATTTTGCATGTTTCTTTATTTCTCATTCTTGGAATGGGAGGAGTTAAGAAGAGTAAATTGCTTTCCTTAACCTGCTTGAAATGAAATAGTGTTTCATAGTTCAAAACCCCTTTTTTTGTGGTCAGCATCAACAGATATACATTGAGCACTGAACATGCTTTCACAGCCTTCATATAGTGGGTCACTAGTAGTAGATGAATGGTAGCACAGCAGAGGATAATTCAAAATTGCTACAGTTGCTGTAAATTTTCCTCTTCAGCAGGTCACTCAGACAGTCCAAAAGAAAGCTGTGAAACAAAGGGACTGTTCCCCTCCAGGTAGGGTTGTATTCTCTCCTTATGCTTGTTTTGTGCAAACTCAGTGTTTTAAAACAATACTGGCAGTAAAAGTGGTAACTGCTATGCTGAAATGGTAAAGTCTGAGATGTCACTGCAAGAAGTTTCAAAGTTTTCTTTCTGAACAGTAGCAGTGAGTATTTGCCTTTCAGTCTCAGCAACTTGTGATGTGAAAATAATGTAATATCTTCAGTGTTATATCTTTTGACTGTTATCTGCCTGAATTGAGTCACAAAGCTGTCTATCCATGTTTGACAAATCATATTTTCCTTTGTGTTAACAGGAGAAAAATATTCTTCACAAACAGTGAAGCTAAGAAGTGCTATAACAGGATCTTGGCAGACTCTCTCAGAGAGCAGTAGGCAGTTTCTGACCACTGTAATGGATTCAGTAATACTGTAAGTGCCAATATCCTGGTGGTGGTTCTTTGTTTCCACAAGGAATAAAGTAAAAATCATAACACTGCTTTAACTGGAAAAGCTTTGAAGCTTTTTGGGGCAATATATCTGGCTGTATTTTGTCTGATATAACACTTTCTATCTGATGCTGGAAATGTTTAGCTAAAAAAGTTGTGACTGTGTTCACTTAACTTGATGTGTTCACTGTGCTTGCAGGCTTCGTGATGAAAATTCTGCTTTTATTTTCTTTCCAGATCTCTTTTGTACCAACAGACTGAGAAAAAAGGTGACATTCAGAAGCACCTCAATGTACTGAAAGACAGGTAAGAAATTATAATTAAACTGTTGAGATAAGGAGTTTAGTCTACCCAGTTGTTTTGTATCATGCTTAGCAGAATTGCTCCTGGGAGCAATTGCATTTAGGAAGTCTTGGAGAGTCAAAGCAAAATCAAAATGTTTATTTAAGGTTTAATTTGTGACAAGTTTAATTTCTGAGTTGCCAAACTCAGAAACAAGTTTCCTGAGATGCAGGAAAATTGTGGCAGTTTGGTGTATTTAACAGAAAGATCCAACTTGGAAGAATCAGAAGGACCTTTGAGTGCAAGCTAAAACTCTCCCTCTGGCCATAAAATGATACATCACATTTCACAAAAGCATTTACAGATTTTATTAGAATTACCTTTATTTGGAAGCAGTTAAAAATTATGCTTTTAAAACTTAATTTTACTTTGAAAAGCAGGGAGGTCAGAACTGGGAAAATATTAGATGATGTCAATTTACAGTCAGGGAGTGTGCAGACCTTTGGGATGGAAACCACACAACACCAGTGTAATAGCCAATGTTAGAGTGGTGGGATTTTGTGTTCCTGGTTCCACCTCAGACATCTATCTATTCCACAGGATTTTGGAAACCAAGACAGATTTTTTTCCTATCTGGATCCTTTTACTTCAGTGGCAACAACTGGGCTTAGCTGGGTTTAGTTTTACCCCAGGGAAGTCATTAGTTGGTTTTCATTCTGTTTTCCAAAGAACTCCAAACAAATCCTGCTTTCCTTTTTCTGTAATAAAGGGTGCTGAATTTTTTCAAGACTTTAAAGGTGCCTCCAGGGAAGCTGGGCAACTTGAAGAATGTCTCGGGCCTTCTAATGGCAGAGCAACAAATGCTTGAGGAAAATGAAGAGTCTTTGGTACAATTGCAGGTATGAAAGGCAAGGGAGAGAAAAATATCTTGCCCATCTGCTGCTACTCAGCTTATTGTAACTTTTTTAGTAGGTGAGTTGCTGGTTGTGCTTTTGCTGTTGTGGAGGAATTGTCCACTGTTTGTCATTGTCACCTATCTTCACTGCAAAGTAGAATACCTTTTGTGGATGGTTTTTCAGCTGAAGCTCACCATATTTAAAGTAAATTTTGTCCTGCTTTTGTGTCTGTTTTGTGGTAGGAAGAAATAAGTGAAGCTGAGAGATCAGCAGAACGCATTGAGACAACTACACAGCAACTGCAATACAAAATCCAGACACTTAAGAACCAGTTAGAAGAAGATAAAAAAAAGGCCAGAAAGGTATTTCCAAAAGGTGTTGCAACTTAGAGGGATGGGCTGGCTTCCAGAGCTATCATAGAACAGTTTGGATTGGAAGAACCCTGTCAATCCAAGCCCCCTGTCATAGATCCAGGACATTTCCCACTAGACCAGGTTGCTTAAAGCCCCATCCAACCTGTCCTTGAATACATCCAGTGATGGAGCATCCACAGCTTCCCTGGGCAACCTCTTTCAGTGTCTGACCACTTCCACAGCAAATCACTTTTTCCTTATATCTAATTTAAATCTACCCTTTTCCAGTTTTATGTCATTACCCCTTGTCATATCACTATAAGCACTTGTAAAAAGTCCCTCCCCAAGCCTTCTTGAAGGCTCCCTTTATGTACTGGAAGGCTTCAGTAAGGTCTCTCCAGAGCCTTCTCTTCTCCAAGCTGAACAACCCCAACTCTTAGCCTGTCTTCATAAAAGAGGTGTTCCAGCTCACTGATCATTTTTTGTGGCCCTCCTCTGGACCTACTCCAACAGATCTATGTGCTTCTTATGTTGGGGCCTCCAGAGATTGATGTACTCCAGGTAAGGCCTCATGAGAGGGACAGAATCACCTCCCTTGACCTGCTGCTTTTGATGCAGCCCAGGATACAGTTGGCTTTCTGGGCTGCACTCACACATTGTTGGCTCATGTTGAGCTTTTCATCAACCAGCACTCCTGTGTCTTTCTTAGGACTGCTATCAATCCAGACTTAGCCCAATCCTTCTCCTTGGGATTGCCCTGACCAGGTGCAGGACCTTGCACTTGGCATTGTTGAACTTCATGAGGTTAGCATGGACCTGCACAAGCTGTTCCTCCAGAAAGCATGATACAAGGAAGCCATTATTTGTCTTTGGGGATCAGTCTTTCCAACTTCAGTTGCCAAATTAAGAAGTTAGATAACAGCCAGTTTATTTTCCTGCTTGTGCACCTGATGTTTGAACTTTGGATTTTTTTGCCTTTCTCTTTTTCCCTTTCCAGATATTGCAGGAAAATGGCAGTGGAGTACTCCACCTTCCAGAACTCCCCAAGAGCAGTTTTCAAGCACCTATTTTGCAGGTGAGCATGGAATATATTTCCAGAGGCAATCTTGACTATGAGTAGAAAGTCCTCAGAAGGTGCTTTTATCATTTAACCTCTGCCAGAGAGGGGCAGTGCTGAAAATACTGAGATACCTGAATGTTTTTATATTATTTGGGGTCTTTTTTTATATGCTTACATTTTAAAGACAGGTCAAAACCCTGGCAAACCTGAAACTTACCATTTAAAGGATCACATCTTTTTCTAGAAACCCTATGGTTCCTAGAAAATAGAAATAGAATAATAATAGAATAGAAATAGAAATAATCATTTCTGAAATATACCTCTCTAACTGATGGAAGGACATTTCTCATTTATGTTTTTGAGTCTTGCATTTATTTATTTTTATTAACCCTTTAGTTAGGCTGCAGGAAAGTGAAAATTCCATTAGACAGCAAATAAAAAAGAACTTTGAGTCCATTACTCTTTCTTTCCTTCTTTAGGAAGAAATTTTGAAGATTAAAAACCAGAAAGACCTTTTAAAGAATCTGAACACCATTCAGCAGTCAGCTGACTTGAAAAACTTGTTAACCTTCATTGAAAAGACTTATGAGAAGGTTGACTCCCTGTGAGAAACTGAAATATGGAATTACATTTGAAGAAGATAATCTTGCCCAGCAGTCCCTGTTAGTGTAGAGCAGCAGGATGCTGCTGATCATGGCAACTTTTCTTCCTAATGGCTTTACTGTTGTAACTGCTGAATTTCTGTTAAACACTTCCTGTGAGTATTGTTATCTTAATCTCCATGCATTCTAGGACTCTAGTCATTCCAGTTGATCAGTCAAGTTTTTGGGGTTTATTTTGGGGTTTTCTTTGGACCTGTGGTGACTTCTGATGATGATGATAGATGGTGTCTTAGTAGAAGGCAGTGAAATAAGTCCTGTATTTATCTGGTCATTTTTATAATGGAAGAGGTTGCCTCGTTCTATATTGGGACTTGTATGTTACATCCATAAATTAGTGAAGCCAGTATCTCTTGCCAAACTTATTTTGGAGTTAATTCCTCTTCAAACATGAAATATGGTAAAAATATGTTCACCTAATGCTCAGTTGCAAATCCCCTGTTGAAATTTCTTACCATTTGAAAGAAACCCAATTTTAAAGAGACCTTATTACATTAATTATCAAATATTCTACACTTGAGAGGAAGAAAACTAAGTAAAAATTTTATTTTCCCATGCACTTTAATATCACCTCTATTTTTTTTCTGTGATGAGTTTCTCCCTTAAAAGATTTAGTTATTATAAAGTACTTTTTCCAGTCAAATTAACTGCTCTAAAGCATCAGAGCTCTTTACATTGACTTGTCACACAGACACTCCTTCCTCTGTTTACAAGCTGGTAGTCTTCATGAGACATGAGCTAATTATCTCCATTCTCCTATGAGATTAAAAGCCTCTCTGTAGTTTCTACACATAGGATCAGGAAAACCAGGTCTAAGGAGTTGTGTGCTTTCTGCTGAATCACATCAAAAAGTATACACACAGTTAGAAATAGTTCTCAAATGTTTACTCACTCAACAAGTGAAGCAGTTACTGACATAACCATAATTTAATTCAGTTTTTAGCTTAATGATTTTCCTACATGCCAGCTACCTTAATTTTTGCTAGAGTGTCCTCCTTTGCTTTCATGATGGGTGATCTACATGGGAGTGATTTACAATGTGGGTTTTGAACTTTGTGAACCACACACACAGTGGTTTTCTGTTTGTTGGGTTTTTTTGTTTGTTTATTTTTGTTAAGGAAAAATAAAGTGTGGAGAAGGGCAGTAAACAGGAGTCAGAGATGCATAGCTTCCATACAGTGAAAGCTGAAACAGCAGTAACTGAAGAAGGAAATAATAAAGATTTATTGTATGAAAGCCTTGAGTTAGGATTTGTTATTCTTTATAACATATAACATATGTTAATATGTTATATATTATTGTGAGCCTGTGACTCTACTGACATTCCTGTTTTGCACCAGAATCTCACCTTTAGGATTTGAATGAGCATGACTGGAAGCTGGATGTAATTGTGTGTGTGTCCCCAGGTGCTGCTTTCTGGTGAGTTTGCTGCTTCTCTAGTGTTTTGTGGCTCTTTGTGCCAACATGTGCCCAGCTTAGCTAGTAGGGTTCCTCACAGACCTGAAAGGAAACCCTGATTGGAGACTTAATGGGGACTATTAAGATTTAGCCTTAAGCTTTTATTTACCTGCTGAAGTGGAAGTGGCCATGATTACAGTACAGTCACAGGAGGCAGGTCCAGAATAAAAGGAATTCTATTTCCTTTTTGACAAGGAGATTAACTAAGTCTGAGTAAAGTCTGAGTGAGAACCAATTTTGGCAGTCCTGTCTGTCAAAGAAAAAAAAGCAAAAAAGTGGAGGACGGGTAAAGGCAGAATAGAATCCAAGTGATGGAAGAGGACCCTGTAAAGCTGTGCAGATTCATTCCTGAATTTGTCTTGGAAACAACAAGAGAGACAAGCCATGGGGGGAAGGGAAAGAAGATTTGAGGGGTCACCCTGTTGGAGAAACAAGATTAGGTTGGTCTCTCTACTTGAGAAGATGATCCATGAGCTTCAGGTAAAGGACCTTCCTGGGGAGGGAACAGGGGCCTGTTCATTATATTTTCTACCTATTTCTCCTGGTACTGACAGCAAGGGTGTCCTTAGTAATTAATAAAAGCTAAGTAATTGGCTCCATTGCTGTAAGGGCTTAATGCAGACAACATATGCTCAGGAGGTGTATTATACAAAGAGAGGGAAAAGTGCATTCTACAGAGATTTAAGTACAAAAGTAGATTAGTTAATACCCAAGAGAGTGTTGCTTCCTCCAAGGTTTGCCTGTCCTATAAGCTGCTGGCTTGACTTATGTCAACACTGTCACTCAGATCTCCTTTGATTCAGACAACATGGACTAGAAGCACAGCAATGCCATATTGCTGGCCAAACAGCTGCCAGGGAACCTCTGAACAGCAGCTGTCATGCTGCTAAAAATTCAAATAATATGAGTTCTGGCTTCATGTAGTTGAAAAGCTTCACATAGTACCCATCTGACTGGCTTGCTGGTTTTCTTCCTTTCATCCTTTGGCATCACTAACAATGTTACCTAACAATGGCATGGGTGAGTGAGAAAGCTTCTGTACCTAGACCTCTGGAGGACTGGATGCCTGCAGGTCTGTGAGGAGGTCAAGCTTGACACACTGATGGGTTAATTTCAGGGTAATTTGACTTGCAGTGTGTACCTGACAGGATGATGTTAATGGCAGTCACCTCCCATTGCTATTTCCATGCCTGGAGCAGAGTAGGAGGCACATGTCCTTGTAGGCACAAAGGATTTTGAGTTATCAGCAGGTTTTGGACTAAAAATTACAGTATTTTCTAAAAGAAGGACAAAAAGGTGGATTGAGACATTTAATTTCAGTAATAAGGTACTTTTTACTACCTTAAAGGTAAGAATGTCATTTATATGTGCACTGCCATTTGAAAGGCAGTGTGTGTATCTGAGTCACTCATACAGCTTTGGTAGATCTGGTTTTGGAGAACCTAACTGATTATACTTCATCAGTTTAAACAAAAATAAATGTATTTTTTGAGCAAAGCAGGGATTCCTGGCAGGAGGAAACTATGGGCATATAGACAGAGCACAAATGTTCACTGACTGCATGCTGGGACAGTATGAAGCAAATGCTTCCACTAGCAATATCTAGGAGGTCACCTTCTGATCTGTGATGAGCAGGTTTCCAGTGATGTGTAATGACTGCAGTTTGAGGGAAATTCTCTCTGCAAAATCTATTCCATATAGTTTCTGGTTTTTCATGGTGAACAGAAGAGTCAGGACAAACACTAAGCACACAGAAAAGAGGTGACCATCATTGTATTTGGTGAGGAAAGGATCTCCCACACACCCTGCAGTGCTCGCTCAGGAAACAACCATGTTCTCTGCACCAGCAGTCAGACAGTGAGCCCAGATGTGGCTGGTGGCACCCTGAGGATGCTGGGCCTGAACCAAGTGTGCCACTTGACTCCCACACTGCCTATGGGGAGAGAGCAGAAGGGGAGGCTCAGTGCATGACCGACCTAGGGCTACCCTGGCTCTCAGTCAATTTTAACTGCCTTTTACTCTTGCCAGGAGGTGGGAGCCCTTTGCCAGCTGGAATTTGCAGACAGTGTTTATGCAATGTTTAAAAGCAAGTCAGAAGGTTCATTACAAAAGTACCAGCTATTTTGCCACGAGTGAATGCTTTATTCACTGAAGTTATCCACTTATGGAAAAATTCAGGAAAGAAATTTTAATGACCTTCTGGACTCAAGTCAACTTGGCTTGAAGGATTTTCCCTGAGAAGGGATCTGCTATAACAAGTACACAAGTGTTATTTCTTTGTCTGTGGTAAGTTGTTGAAGATGTATCTACATTTGTGAAAAAAAAAAAATTAAAAAATCTGAGCTGTTTGATTTCCTTGCAGCATTCTATCATTGGAAGAACAAATTAAACAGAAAATACCAGGGAAATGAGAGGAAAAAACAATAAAAGAATAAATTGCCACTGTATAGGTACAAGTGTCACATGTTGGAGGGAGAGCTTCTGTTTCTTCTCGGGGTGAGATGCAGTCAGTCAGCTTATGTGTGTAACAGTAGTGTGTCCAAACCATCCAAGGCAATTAGGCAGACCAACAATTAAGTTCTTTTATATTAAACCTGGGGATTTTTTGGTGAGTATTAGATGTGAATGAATGTCCTGTTTCTAGTACAACTGGATTCTGGCTTGTGAATTGTATGGATCACAGAGGGAGGAGTTACAGCCTCTGTGATGTTGTTTATCCTGATGACCTTGCAACCATTAAGCAATTGTGCTCTAACACTTTCACAGCATGGCACTGCCATCTTTCAGAAGATGTCCACCTTCTTCTGAATTAGTGAAGACCTAGAAATGGATGTTTAGCTTCTCCAGAGCTGGTGGCAACTGCTGACAAGATGTAAAGGACAGGGGTCTTTTTTTGCTCAAGTGAAAATAAATTCTCTTCATAATTTTGTCTCCAAATCCTTAAGTGCAAAAAAAGGTGTTTATACTGAATGGTTTGTGGTTTGCTTTGGTTTGCGTTTTTTTGTCTGTCTTTGTTTGTTTTCAGAAATGTTAAATCTGGAGAAAGACTAAAAAATCCATTTAGATCTGGTTCTATCTCTGAAGACAAATTAATGGAAAAGCCTCAGATGGTATTTTAATAGAGGTTGTGTGAATCAATATGTACAAATAGGATTAGGTAAGATTAGCTGTTTTGTACAAACATGAACTCTCTCAGGAAAATACAGTGCAGTTGTATCACCTCCCACCTCTTCATGCACTGTGATCATGCTTTTAAGTGTCACATTCTTTCTATGCCTTCAGAATCATCTTGATACTTTGGATTTTCCATATTACTGAGATAAATATGTTTTGCTTAAAGGTTAATAGGAGCAAGAAATGCAAACATCTGATTTATTCTGAGTGGTTTGATGATATGAGAAAGAACAGCTTCAGAAAAATAAATGTGACCACCAACTTCTAATTCCTTTTTCTACAGTGATAAACCTTGCCTTCAGTGGAACCCCCTCATATTTTCATAAATGCACCGGGTCTGCAGCCTGGATTGAAAAGTGGGAGAGACACAAGTTTTAAAATTCTTTGCCTCCTGAAATTTGGAAACAAATAAAAACCTCAGGCCAAACTTCCTTTCTATCTAACACCTTTGTGAATCCTGAAACTAAAATGTAACAGATCTACATGAGAAGTTTACTACTGCTTTGTAAAGTTTACTTTTGTTTAGTTAACTACTACTTTGCTTGAGGGTCTGTATTAATTATCCCAGAGTAGGTGATTTAATATGTTAATCCATATGTCATCAGTTCTGGTCTCTGTCCTTCCTTGATAAATAAACAGTAAAATAACACCAGTTTGCTTTTTGTACTGGAAGCTTTCATTCATAATGTTGTGAATTATTTTGGCCAACATACTAAGAAGGCAAATATGAAATGGGAATTTTAACATTTTAAAAATAAACTGGTGCTGATTAGAGCTCTAGAAACGTTTTACAGCACACATTTCATAGGGTTTGGGGATGATGTTAAATGAAATAGCAGGGCTGAGGTCCAGGTCTGAGGTGGAAACTCCAGGGGGAGGATGGAAGGTGAACCTCTGCAGGAGGCTGGTGAAGAAGAGGAAGAGCTCCATCTTGGCAAGAGTCTCACCAGCACAGATCCTCCGCCCTGGAACAAAATGCAGAGGGACCATAAGAAAGTCAGTGAGAGCTTCTTCTTCAATAGTTGGAATAAATAGAAACCTCTGAGCAGCTTTTAAACAATGGGAATCCAGAACACTTGAAATGCCATATCCTATCTATTAATAAGGAACTCAGTAGCTCTTAAATGTCTATTGAGTAGAAGAATCATCTGAGAGAGGATATTTGGTCATCAGAGCTATGATAACAAAGCCACCTGGTGATTTTTTTTTCCTTTGTCTAAATGCTTGTATTTGGGGAGAAATGTCCTAATATACAACTTAAATATCCTCAGATGCAACCTGGGGTCATTTCTTCTTGTCCTATACATAACGGGGGTTGGAAACTCCCAAGTTTTTGAAAATAGTGCATGTGTGTAAGCCTAGGTGAACATCTGTGGAAAACCCAAGAGGCAACTCCTTTCTGTCCTTTGATTTTATCCAGAACTTGGATTTTTACATAAGGCATCTCATCTTTGTTGTTATGGTGAGATCTTGTTACCAGCTGATGTTACTTGTGATTTTTTATGAGACATGCAAAAAATGAAACATGGTTCCCTAGGAAAGACACAGAAGCCACCTTTCCTGTGTGCTTTTTGTGTGGTCATAGACATGCAGATGGATATAGTATGAATCAGAGACAAAGAATCCCTGTCCATAGAGCAGCTGTGGGCTATCAATTATGATGTATAAATGTGTTATTTAAACCATAATGGAATTTGCTGAAACCCCCTCTCATATTTAAGAAGGCACTAAAAGTTCTTGTTTATAATCACTGAATAATAACTGAGAAACCAATAACATCCAGAAGAGAAATTAGATGGAAGAATTAGCAGATGTTTGTGAGTATTCTCCCTTATTCAAGGTGTGTCCCAAGAAATCAGTGAAATACAGGTGATGAAATGGTCCCATGAAAAAGGCAGTGTGGAGGCCAGGCTTCAGTAACAAAAAAACATTGGTGCTAATAGATCTTGCCTAAGATCTGTACTTGCAGCAGCAGTAAATGGAAAAGAGAAGGCACCTGCTGAGAAAGGCATGAAAGCATCTTTCTTCACAAATTTTCCATTAGCATCAAGAAAGTGTTCAGGATAGAACATGTCTGGTTTCTCCCACTGCGATTTGTCTTTCAGGACAGAGGACAGTAAAGGGATAATGTAGGTTCCCTGCAAAATAAGACAATGGAATTAGTGCCTGGACAAATGTGGTAGCAGTAATGGCAATAAGACTCCAGTATTGTCAGCTTGGAGAAAGTGGTTGTTCAGACTGCAGTAAGGCAACTTCATTAAGGAGTTAATGTTTATCTCATGAACCAGGTTTGAGAAAGAAAAAATGCTAAAAGAAACAGTCTTGTAGCTCTCTTACCTTGGGAATGAAGTAGCCTTTGAGAGTGGCATCTGCAGCAGTCTCATGAGGCAAATTCAGTGGCAGGATATTAGCAAACCTCTGAACTTCATGGATGACAGCATCTGTATATGGCATCTGAGTTCGATGTTCAATCCGTGGGGAGTTTGACCCTATCACTTGCTCTATCTCTTCTTGGACTTTTTCTATGAAAGGAAGAGGGTTCATAGATAGATTATTTGAATGTCTCTTTCCTTTGCTAGGAATCAACTATAAGAAAGAAACATGGACACATTTATCCCTGAGACATACTGTGCTTTATTGTAACATATTAACAGACATGTTGACCCTCCAAGTTCCTGTTCAGTTCCTAATGCACTGAGTGTAACAGCACTTGTCAAAAAGCTACTTACTCTGAATTTCAGGGTACTTCATCATTAGCAGAAAGCTCCAATTTAGTGTGGTGGAAATTGTCTCAACACCAGCAGTAAACAAGTTGCTCACCAAGCTTAGCAAGTTGTTATTATGGAAATACCCATTGGTAGCAGATTTCTCCTGAAAGAAATGGTTGAGATAAAAGGATGAAAACTTAAATCTTTCCATGTGAAAATGCAATTTATATAGCTAAACATTAACTAAGAAATAAATCCTATAATTGACAAAAAAAAGCATGTAAGACCAAGAAGAGCTTTGGGCTTGTACCTGGAGAAGGGCTGACATAGGTTTCATGTTTTGCACAATCTCTGCATTTACTGAGTCCTGTTGCAAAAAGAGCTGGTTTCTCTATGAAGCAGGTAACCCAAATATATCAGAGACCCCAAATAAGGATTCCAGTAAAGCCTGGGTTGTGCTGTTGTAATTCATTATGGTTTAAAAAAAAGATTAGGGTAACAGAGAGCAGATAAAAAGATGCAGCTTCTGTAAATGTTCTGATACAGTCTGAAGAAAAGCATAAATAAGGTAAATGTTTGTTGCTTAAAAGAAGTTGGAACTGTAACAGTGTGAAATATCTGTTCAACTCTACTGGTTTGTTGTATGTGTTTTGTCAAAGATAGATTTCCTAATGAAATTTAGCTATAATTATAAGGAATGAAAGGAAACAGTAAATGTCTTCATAAAACCATGAAGCTGGAATAAATGAGAAAATATTCAGTTACCTCCTGCTGTTTAACCAGGAAAGCATCAATAAAACTTCTTTGATCATTTTTATCCAGTCTTTTGAGATGTTCTATAAAAGTAACTCTTACATAATCGTGGATTTCATCTCTGTTTTTGAGAAGAGTCTTGTTAGCCCTTAGGAGGGATCCAAGAAGTGGGAAGAAGTTGTACATCTACAAAAGTGAAAGATGTTAAAGAGAGTTTACAAGCCAGAGGTCTGAATACACTGCAGAAACTAATTATTAATACTGTGCCCATTTTTCAGATACAAAGACAACATTAATGTTTTGTTCTTTACACCATGAAATAGCAATAAAAATGAATCTGCTCTGCAGCAGCATTGCCTGTATCAGAGAGTATTTATACTCACTGAGACTTTTCAGTGTGGTAGAAGCATGGGGAAGAGATTTTGAACCAAGTTCCTATGGCATTCAGTGGAACAGCAACATGAAAATGTTTATCATTACCGCAACCAAAGGTTTCCCAGCAAGCCTCATATTTTCATTAGTCAATTGTAGAAGTCTTGAAAATCTGGAGTCTTTGTAGTCAAAGCGTTTTCCAAGTAATATTGATACAATTATGTTAGCAACTGCTGCATTAATTATTTTACTGGCATCAAAGGGCTTTCCTATACAATGAACAAAAGAATATATTATATTGTGGCAAGAGATGTAATTTGAAAGCATAAATTTAATATCAATTATCTCTATTTATTTGTTATTATTTGTTGCTATTATTATTATTATTATTATTATTCAATGTTAGAATACAATGCCAAGACACAAAAATTAATCAAATTAATTCAATGTGATGTACATTTCTTAAAGAGGTCTAAACTTGAGAAGGTTGTAGGCAAACCTCTGGGTATTTGAACAAGTACCCAGAAACAACAAAAAGGTTGAACAAAACCTTACAAGTTGGAAAGATAAATCAACTACCCACCTTCTTGTGACCCAATGACATCTGCCAAGTACCCATACTCCTCCACAATACGGTCCTCAATGGCCCTTTTCCCCATTCCAAAGTCTCGTAAGGTTGTAAGAGTAAATCTTCGCATCACCTTCCAATTGTCACCATGAGCAAAAACAATCCCTGACACAAAAATAACTTTTCAAGATGGCAGAAGGTTTTAAATAACTAATATGTACATAAATTATGTAGATATTTAGTAGCAGACACTTTTCAAACAGCCTAAATTGCTGTTCTGGCTGAAGAACAAAACAACTTCCCTCTAAGTATTTTCAGGACCTAAAAGAAAGGAGGATCAGCTACTTAAGAGGTAGTTAATCAAATCTTAAGAAGAATATATATTTTCCAGGAAACACTTGTCACTGAAAGAAATAGTGCATTGAAAAATCAAGTTCAAACTGCTGATCATCATATTTTGGGAGTGGAATTGAACTAAGATATCATGCATTTTATGATTACAAGAAAAACCTGACTGATCACAAATGTCTAAAATTTCAGTAGCATCTTAAAATGTCCTCAACCATATTTTTAAAAGAAATTTTTACACCATGTAATTCATTATTTTAGTAATTTTCTTTTCAAGGAAAGCAATATACTAACCATTATTTTCATTTGCCTATCTGAACACTGAAGACTGGACCATATATTTTTTTTGAAGGAAAAAAATAAGGTGTAAAGGAAGTTTACAACCAATAATATAAAAAAATACAACTGTGAAATTGTTAGCAGAATTATGCCTGAATTTGTCCAAGGGTCTTTGGAAATGTAAATATGAACTCTCATGCAATATTAGAAGGAAGTTTGGGTGTGAGTTTCTAATTTGGAAACCTGGCTCAGTATTTTTCTTAATAAACTAGATCCTCAGTTCTGTATGTATTTTGTTCTATTGTCACATTAAGTTTTTAAAAGCACTATTCACCACTTGAAATGAGAAGTAGTGGTATAAAACCACAATTCAGGAAAAGGAAATTCTATGATGAACCCAAAACAACAGCAGCCCAGAACCACATCATGAGAGCTAGAAATGCCTTCCAGGAGCACACATGCTCCTATTTTAGATCCTGAAAATGTGACATTATCTGTTGCTGTGGTTATTGTTAGAGTTCTGGTTTTTTTATTGTCACTCCCAGTAGTTTCAAATTTGAGTACATGCACTGAAATCAGTGAAATTGCTCCCTGTTTCCAGTGCTTTGTATAGTATCTGGTCCAAAGTGATGTGCCTGCTACATCTGCAGGAAAAATCTTTTTTAATAAGTCAAATGATAAGGAAAAGTAAAACCAGCTTACCATTTCCTTTGGTCAAATCTTGAAAGATTGGGATTTTTGGTCTCTCTGCAAATGCATCTGCCTGGTTTACAAGAGCTTCCTTCACTGTCTCATACCCAGAAATCACCACTATTTTCCTTTGCCCCATCTGAACACTGAAGACAGGGCCATATATTTTTGACAGCTGTGAGAAGAAGGTAACAGTGATTTATAGCTTTTACAGCTTACAGAGTTCACCATCTTTTCAGTGCTGCTTATTTTCCTGTCCTGCCTTTTTGTTACTAAGATTTTCCTAAGTACAGAGAAAGAAAATTGTTTTAAATAACATGAATATGCCAGGCATTATGATGTGTAATGACTGAATGGCACAGTCAAGGGTGGAGTCCCCTTGTGCTAAACTGAGTAGAAGTGATAACATCTAAATCCCAAAGTTGGTCAAGGATTATGCTGACAACCGTCTTTATAGATTCAGAGGCTCATAGAATTGTTTAGGTTGGAAAAGCCCTCTAAGACCACCAAAGTCATCCAAACACTGACAAGGTGCCCAGTCTTTCTTCAAAAACCCCTGAAAATTGAATCTTTGACTCATATTTTCATACTGATCTCTCAGGAATAATGTTGCTTTTGTTTACAGACTAAGTCTGTACAAACCTTTGTTACCATTTCTGTATAAAAGCCCCAGTGTGTTTCTGGGCCAGGATCTAGCATTAGGTAAATTCTCACTTTTTTCATTTGTGATTACATTCACCATGAATATGTCTCAGACACAGATTGGTACCTTTTATGTTTTATAGGTAGATTTATGTTCATATAACTCAACGTTCCTGATTGTCCTGACAATAGGAGGGGGTTTTCCCAACTGCATTTACTTTGTAGTTTGTTTTCACCAAGAAACAGAAGGTAACATTTTAGCATTGATAATCAGAATGTTCAGCAACTGGTAAGCAAGTCCAAAGAGCTATATGAAATAAGGGTGGTGACACATGTCTGAATTAAGAGTAGCTTCTTTGATTGTGATGCTGTTATCCAAGGCTGCTGTAGTTATGGCAGAGTATGATTCTTTTCTATGGGTGTTCTCTAGCAAGGACTTTTCAATACTTGCAGTGGTGATGCTCAGGATGAGAATATGGTCTCCATTTGCTTTTACACACTATAATATTGTGTGAATATTAAACCTTGAGCTAAGCTTAACTCAGAGAACAACTCTCCTCCATTATAATGTATTAACTGAACCACAAAAGAGACTTTTAGGTTAGGAAAGGGAGATAAGAAGGGTTGCTAAACCAGTGAAGGCAGGACTTGATTGCAGGCACATTAGGGGTTTAGACCACGTATAAAAATCACTCATTAGTCAGTCATCTTTTTCCCAAAACTGCCACAAAAATGAGGACTTGTTATTGAGAGTTGTTTAAAGCTGAGCCTTAGATGCATGAAGTAATGCAAAGAAAGTATTATATGAAAGAACAAATCTCTCTGCAGTCAAAGTTTTCTACCCAAATAACCATCTCCTGTCTCTTGCTAATGGTCATTGGTGGATGCAACACAAATAGGAGAATCTCTGACATCTGGGACTATGGGGTTTGGTGATATGTGTGATTACAGAACCAATAGAAATGAAACCAATACCTGCAGATAAGTCCTGTAGGGTCTCTTCAAATCAAACAAATGAAGATTTCCAATGATTGGTAATGCTCTTGGTCCTGGGGGAAACTTCTTTCTCTGGTGGTTACTCCACAAACCTCTCATTTTCAAAATGGATAGAAAAATCAGAATGAACAGAAAACCAGTGGAAATGAAGCTGCTCCAGTCCATCTCTAGTCAGGCAAGTATTACCTACAGAAAGGTGGACTCTGGAGCTCTGTCCTGCAAAAATTTCCTGTGAGAGATGTTTGTATTAGCCCATAAACTTATTTCTCAGTGAAAGATATATTTTTCTTGCAATTGTTGACTGGTTTCCTTGTCTTCCCCTGTGGTTACTAATGAATCCTCAGGATGTTACAGAGGCAGGTAAATGTTTGCTAGCCAAGCATATGTGACTAGGTGAGCATGTAGCTAATTGGCTAAGAATGAGAGTCCAAGAACATGAAGAACTACAGGTCATCAACTCGGTGTTTGGTATAAAGGTCATCAATACTTCATGTTCTTCAGGTTACTAATTAATTCTGTTTTTATCTTTAGTACTGGCTCAACGTTGATGCCCTGAGAGCTGAAATCAGAATGCCAATAGCCAAGTGGTTAGTTGCACTGAGATTTTTTTTTTTTTTAAGTGATTAGGTTTCAATATAATTCTGTTTCAATTTCATTCATTGGGAGTTTCAAATTACAGGATCACAGTATGGTTAAAAGGAAAGATGACCTCTGGAGGTCATCTTGTTCAACTCCCCCTTCTCAGGCAGGACAACCTAGATACAGGTGCCTAAGATGATGTCCAGACAGTTTTTAAATATCTCCAGTGAGGGAGATTCTTTAACCTCATCTGGCAGCCTGTTCCACCACTCACTCATTCTCACAGTGTTTCCTGATGTCCAAAGGGAATGTCCCATCTTTCCGTTTGTGCCATTGGCATCCTGTCCTGTCATTGGGCACCATAGAAAAGAGCCTAGTTCTTTCTTTTTTATACTTTTTGATACTATTTCTTCAGGTATTTAGATATATTGATAACATCCCTTCTCAATCTTCTCTTCCCCAGGCTGAACACTCCCATCTCTCTCAGTCTCACAGGACAGATGCTTCAGTTCCCTAATCATCTCCTTCACTCGACCATCTTCAATACATTCATATGTCTTTTGTACTGGGGACCTCAGAATTAGATATAGCATTTTAGGTGTGTCATCACCAGTGCTGAGTTGAGGGAAAGGATCACCTCTCTTGACCTTCTGACCACACACCTCTTAATGCAGCTCAGAATACCATTACCATTCTTTGTGGCAAGGGCACATTGTTGCCTCATGTTTAATATGGTGTCCTTCTCTGCCAAGCTGTTTTCCAGCTGAGCAGCCTTTGGTATGTACTGGAGCCTGGGGTTGTTCTTCCTCAGGTGCAGGATTTTTCACTTCTCCTTGCTGAACTTCACAATGTTCCTGTCGTCCCATTTCTACAACCTATCGAAGTCCCTCTAGATGGTGGCACAACCTTCTGGTGTATCAGCCACTCCTCCAAGTTTGGTGTCATCAGCAAACTTGCTGAGGGTACACTCTACCCTATCGTCCAGATCATTAATAAAGACAAACAAGACTGGAGTCAATATTGATTGCTGGAGTATCCTATTAGTTACTGGCCTCCATCTGGAATTCACGCCACTGGTCACTGACCTTTAGGCTTGGCTTTTTAGCCTGTGTTCAACCCACCCCTCTGTCTGCTCATCCAGCCAGATAAGCCCATAAACAGCTTATCTACAAGGACCTTACAGCAAACAGTGTCAAAAGCTTTACTGAACTTTAAGAAGACTTCTTGTGACTAGGACTAGTTCTTGTGACTAAAAAGCTACAACAGAGGCATATGAGAAAGAACTTGCAGAGGCCTAAGAGGTAACAGTTTGTGCAGTTCCCACTGGCAGTACACTGTTTGTCTGCTTCAGGCATGGTTGCATCCCCAGAAGCCATTTCAGGTTTGAAAGAAGATCTTTCCATCTTTGAAGACAACAGTGGCAATAGTTTGATTTGAAATGGAGAAGGATTTTTTTTTATTATTCTGTGGTTTTTTTATCATTATCACTATGTACATTATTCTGTAGTAGAGTAATTAATTATAACTTCCATACAGCTTGTAAGCCCATTACATCACTTGAGAGCCCTCTCTGTATCTGCACAGCAGTTCTGCATCAGGTGAGCATCTTATGTCTCCTCATCTCAGGTCAAGCAGTTCAGTTGTATTTCTGTGTGTATGTGTGTGTGCATTTAGGGCACTGGTGCAGGGATAAATGGTGTACCAGGCCATTTTTTGTCCATACAGCCAGTATTAATGCAGCTGTGATGGAGGTGTGGAAGGTGACCACCCTTGGATTTCTTTATGTGTGTATGTTTGTGTGAGTGTAGATCAGTGAAGTACCCATAGAGCTCTGGTCCAGAGACTGGTCCCAGTCTCTTTAATCAATAAGAACATGCAGAGGTGTGGGGAAGGACACAATGAAGAGGACTTTGCTGTCTCCCTTCTGGGATTAATCTTCAAAATGGCCATCACCTTCACTTCCAAGGAGTGGTTGGAAGTCAGAACTGCTTCCTGCTATAATGATGAGAGACATAACTCCAGCTATGAGCCAAGGTGAACCTGGAATAAAAATCTCCTACTTTTGGATTCAGAAGTACGAACTTCCCACATGGGTCTAGAGACACAGAAATTTCCTCTGGGTGTTTCAGGAAAAGAAGCTGTGCTGGATGAACGACTCAACTCAGTATGAGTACGTCGTTCTCCTAAACAGAGCTATGAATTAAGCCAATCTGGCTAAGTTGTGCCCCCTTCATCTGGAGTATCAGCTGTACACTGAAGTAACGACACCAATCAATGTGATTGTATCATGCGTACTCATATTTATTCACAACCATTCTACATTCATAGTGATTCTAAAAGTAAACGTGTTTACATCTTTACTATTGGTCAAACAGCAGAGCTACAGAAATAGCAGTTATCATCCCCCCCCATGTGAAGCTAGCAGTTTCTCAGGCAAAGTTTTGCAGGTGGACAAAGTTCTATTTTCTACATTCTGAGGGAGGAAGGCAGGAATCTTGTATCAGTACTTCGAGGCCTCTAACTACAAGGACAGATTCTCACAGCTCCTTCACAGCTGCTCATTAATGTTATCAACATGGATTGTTCACTGACAGTAAATCATGACCTTTTTCTGTGAGAAAATTCTTCACAAAGCTGACTAATAAAAGCCCTAGTATCGTGGCACTGCACAGACCTTGTGAGCCATTGGTGGGGTGGTGAAACCGACGGAAGGACAAAGGTCCAGGTCTGATGTGGAAACTCCAGGGGGAGGTTGGAAGGTGAACCTCTGCAGGAGACCGGTGAAGAAGAGGAAGAGCTCCATTTTGGCAAGAGTTTCTCCAGCACAGATCCTCCGCCCTGGAATAAAATGCAGAATAGGCATAAGAAAGTCACTGGGAGTTGCTTCTTTGAATTGTTGAGGAGAAGAGGGAAGAGGAGAGGAGGGGAGGGAAGGGGAAAGGATGGAAAGGGGAGTAGAAGAGGGGAGGGGTTTCAGGGGGAGAGGATCCCCAGGAAAAGTCTGAGAGGCACTTTTCAATGGAAAAGGAGTCTAACATGTTCAATTCCCCTCAGAGCCCTAAAACCAACATGGAAAGTACCTGCTGAAAAAGGTATGAAAGCATCTTTCTTCACAAACTTTCCCTTGGAGTCAAGGAAATGCTCAGGATAGAAGATGTCTGGTTTCTCCCACTGGGTTTTGTCTTGCAGTACTGAGGCCAGTAAGGGGATGATGTAGGTTCCCTGCAAGCCAAGGCAAAGCAGTTATTGCACTGAGGATCATATTGTTGTCACCATCAGAGCAATAGCAACAAGAGTTGGAGCGTGAAGCGTTCACTTTAGTAGGGGAGCTCCTGCCAAAGTAGCTATGAGGACCACATCCTTGGATGCAAGTAGGACTTGTGTTACAGGGATGTGTTACACCGGGGACAGAGGGAAGGCAAGTCGTACAGAAGTTGTCTTACCTTGGGAATGAAGTAGCCTTTGAGGGTCACATCTTCAGTAGTCTCATGAGGCAAGTTCATTGGCAGGATATTAGCAAACCTTTGAACTTCATGGACGACAGCATCTGTATATGGCATCTGAGTTCGATGCTCAATCCGTGGGGGGTTTGACCCTATCACTTGCTCTATCTCTTCTTGGACTTTTTCTATGAAAGGAATAGGGATCATACATAGGGATCACTTGAATGTCTGCTTCCTCTGCTAGGAATAGAGGGATATGGAGAATTTACTTCCCGATGTGAAGTCACATATGATGTGACCTAATGAGAAGGAAGCTGCTGATTAACTAGTTTCTACTTACTCTGAATTTCAGGGTATTTCATCATGAGCAGAAGGCCCCAGCGCAAAGTACTGGATGTAGTCTCCATGCCAGCTGTAAACAAATTTCTCACAACCTCAGTTAAGTTTTCATTATGAAAATACCCATTGTCCTTTCCATTCTCCTGGAGATATGAAACAATAATAATATCAGCTGATTAGCACTTTTTCATTAGACAATAGGTACAAACTTTCATATATAGCCCTCAGAGAGGACTCATTGTAAAGTATGAGAAGATTTTAAGGTGAAGCCTTAAGAAAACTGTTCTGAACTAAGTCTTGGGATAGAGTTTGGACTGCCTGTCCTGTCCACAAGAACACACACTCCAGTCAGCAAGGGTCTGCAGCTTGAACAATGTCAGTGGTGGAAAGAATGTTTTGGAAAAGACTGAACAGTTGCTGGGACCACCCATGTGATTAAATTATTTGCTTCAACATTTTCCTGACAATGGGTCATGGAGCAGAGCATCTTGCAGGATGAAATTTGTTGGGAAGAATGTTTGCTGTTTAGAGCTCATTTTTTAAATTAATTCAAGAGGTACTGCCTGGCTGCAGTTTTTGGGAGGACTTCTGAATGTTCTAGATCTCTGCTGAAGAACATTTGTTTATCTACCCAGCCTTGAAAAGAAAGTAAGGAGATTGGAAGAAGCTGACAGAGTTCAGTTACCTCTTGTTGTTTCACGAGGAAAGCATCAATGAAGCTCCTCTGGTCATTTCTGTCCAGAGCTTTGAGATGTTCTATGAAAGTCACCTTGATAAAATCACCAACTTCTTTTACATTCTGCATAAAGGTTTCATAGTCCTTCAACAGGAATCGAAGGATCGGGAACATGTTGTACGTCTGCAAGATGCAGAGAAGGCAAGGAAAACAGCTGCTAAGCAGATATTCTGCAGTTCAACAGTGCATATTAAGAAAAGCCCTTACAGGAAATGGCTCATAGCCTTATAGATAAGAGGTGATATGATCTTTTGCCCTCCTTTTTCCCTGGCCAACTGTGTCAAACAGTTAAAACATATGCCCTCTTACACTATTAGTCAGAGGAGTTGATGATCTATAAAGCCCATGTTTGTGCGTATGTCTTTGATATAATTTCCTACCTCTCCACTCTTAAAGATTTCATCCTGCTCTGTCCATATGGGTTGGAATTTGGAGTCTTAAGTTTAAGAGGTAGTCGTAGGCATTTCCACACTGATTTTGATGTTGTTTACAATAGGAGATGGGGAATAAAGACCTACTGCTATGGCATAAAATCCCCAAATATGTATTGTATTATATGTCATTCAATTTCATAAAAAGAGGAATTTAAGATTTTCCAGGCTACACTGCTAAGAGAAATCCATAAATAGCATTGGAGGTCCAACTTGTGCCATTTCAGGGTGCATTTGTCATGGACAGATAAATGTGTAGCAAAAAGCAATGTTAGAGAGGTGTACCTCAGTTTACCACCATATAATTATGCTTTTGAAGAGCAATATTCAAGCAGTATGAATTACCGAAATTGATGGATTTCCAAAAATCCGGATATTTTCATTCACTATTGACAGGAGCTTTTTGAATGTGGGGTCTTCATAGTCATATCGCTTTCCAAGCAGTATGGATACGATAACATTGGCGACAGCGGCATTTATCATCATAGTCAGCTCAAGGGGCTTCCCTAGCAAGGGAAAAGATGGTGTAAACAACAAAGTCAGTAGTTATTCTAATTAATTAAAGTAGCACACAGAAGCTTGGTGAAGTCTGGGACATGTTAGGCACAGAGCTGGCAGAAAGAAAAGCTCCCCTGTCTCAGGGTCTGCATGTTCCTAACGGCATTTTGACAGACCAGAGAAAGAACACAATTGTGGCCCTGGGTCTCTGTGGCCTTCCCCAGGCTCTTCTGTTTGGGCACACATGGTTTTAAAGTGTCCTGATATAAGGGAAACTCAGCATTCTCACTTACCCCCTTGGTGACATTCTGGACTTTCCTTATCACTACTATTCTTAGAGAGTTGGTCTGTGTCTCCTTAGGACCTCTATGTCTAATCTCCTAAATTGGTAGCTTTTAGCCACTTAGTCTTTCCTGCTGACTTCTCAGCTTCTACAGCTTCTAGATCTCTCTGGTGCAACCCTTTTGCAGCTGGATACAGCTCCTGCTTTCAGCGGTCCAGAGTGAGAACTTGAAGTCTGAACTAGAATGATAATGTAGAAAACATTCTTTATCCCAAGTCTGCTTGGTGAAAAGGGCAACCTACTGAAGTCCTGTTGTTGGCAACTGAGCCTAGCGAGTAATAATCTTGGATGAAATGTGCAACTGGATCTTCTGACTCGTCATTGGAAGGGGTTTCCCAGACATGTGACTTTAGGGACAAATGATTTTTTAGTATAGGCATGCAAGTCCTTGCTATAGATTTCTGCTCTCCCAATGCCACAAATCAATTAAAGGTATTACACATGGAGGAACAACCTATTCTTCTCAGAGGTACTGTTTCATATCTGACTCCGTGTTTGACTTCCAGTGCCTCAACGAATGTTGCTCATTTGCATGTCAGGCAATTGCCAGATAGGGAAAAGAAACAGATTGTATAAACTTCTCAGAGTGTGGTGCTTGAAAGGTAGAATTTATACAAAGATTCCCCTTACCTTTCTGTGCCTCAATGATATCTGCCAGGCATTTATACTCTTCTACAACACGATCCTCTATGGCCTTCTTGCCCATTCCAAAGTCTCGCAAGGTTGTAAGAGTAAATCTTCTCATCACTTTCCAGTTTTCTCCATGAGAAAATATGACTCCTGAAAAGGAAAATGAAAACACTGAAATAGAACTTTCATCATGAGAGCAAGGATTCCTTGTCTGCCCTGAATCCTGATAAAGATGAGTGCTGCAAAGAAACGTGCCAAGCTCTCAGGACATGTGTCCCCAGGTAGAATTCAACAAGGCAGGAAAGATTTGTCAGAAGTAAACTCTGAGGGAAGCAGCCACCATTCTGAGTTTTACCTCCACATGGTGGGGGTAATCCCACTTCTGTACACTCTAGAAAAACTGCAGAGAATTCTCAGTAGCATCTGCAGAGAAGATATGGTCAATCTGGTACTGCTATTTAATCTCCTTGTGCCTATTAAGCTGTTTTATTCTTGCTTAGAGTCTTATTCAAGAAAATGTCCCTACTGAGGAAAGAAAACAATTGGCATTTAACAATATATTGGTTCCTCAGAGCTGGTCATAACATACAATTATTTGGAGATAGTGCTGCTGATGTAGTAGAAACTTCTCTGCCAGCTTGCACAGGTTTATGCAACAAGGTTTTGGTAGCTGGGTGGCTGCTTTGATGGACTTTGCAAGAGATCAGATTGCAGAATGTTAGGTGTTGGAAGGGACCTCTGGGGATCTAGTCCAACCTCCTTGACAGAGCAGGTTCACCAGGAGAAGGTGGCACAGGGTCACATCCAGGCAGCTTTTGAATCTCTCCATGGAGGAAGAATCAACAACATCCCTGGGCAGCCAGTTCCAGGGCTCTGTCACCCTCACAGTAAAGACATTTCTCCTTATGTTTAGATGGAACTTCATGTGTTGTTCTTCGTGTCCATTGCCCTTTACCCTACCACTGGGCACCACTGAGATTTGCCCCATCCTCTTGACACTCATCCTTTAGATATTGATAAGTATTAATAAAATCCTGTCTCAGTCTCCAGGCTAAACAGCCCCAGGGCTCTCAGTCTTTCCTTGTCAGAGTAATGCTTCAGGCCCCTGGTTATTTTTGTAGCCCTGTGATGGATTCACTCCAGTAGTTCCTTATCTCTCTTGAACTGGGGAGTCCAGAGATGGATACAAATGCCCCCATGTCAGCTCCTTGACATGTCACTTCTAAGGCAAGACTCAGGCACAGATTCAGACCTCTAAATTACATGTTTATGTGTAAACTAAGAGTATCATCTTTTCTTATCCCTGATGAACACCACCATGCATTGTCAATTCTCCATTCATTTCCATTGCCTCACATGCTTAGCAAATAAAGTACAAAGTTTTGCATCTCTCTTCTTCATGTAGCAAGTTTTATTCTTCTTTGTAGAAAGCAGGTGTATGAGAAAGAGAAGACCACACTTGCCTTTTCCTTTTCCTGTTTTTTCGATGATTGGTATTTTAGGTCTCCCTGCAAATGCATCCGCCTGGTTCACCAGTGCTTCCTTCACTGTTTCATATCCTGTCAGCACCACGACTTTCCTTAGTCCCATCTGAATGCTGAAGACTGGGCCATACTTTTCAGATAGCTAGTGCAATGAAAGGGGATGATAAATAAAAGATGGATATTTTCAGATGTTATTCAGCAAGCTCAAAATACTTGGGGTTTTTTTTTCAGCAGGTTTAATGTTCTATTTCCCTCATAACATTGGTTTTTAATTCACCGTCCAAAATATGGAGAATTTTTCATATAAATGTTGGAGCTCTTCTGAAGAGTAATGGGTTTTTAGAGGAACTAAAGGAAAGGCTGAATGTCAGACTTAGCTCTGTGCTCCTTTAACAAACAGGAAATTAATTTCTCAGTAGTAGTCACAAAACCCGTTCAGCTCCTGGTAGATTAATATGGGGAGGTACTAAGCAGCTGGAATAATGAGTAACAACTCTTAAGTAGTCTTGTGTTATGTCTTTCTTTAGGTTCATTTGGAGTTACTGCCTTCAGTGACAAGGAGCAAGAGCTTCAGTCACAATCAGGAAGGAATAGACTTCATGGCTCACATGGGAATGAAACCTAGGACAGCATGCTAAGAATTACTTCATTTTGAGTTATAAGGTAACTGTGTCCACTACACAGACTCTGTAAATAAATTTTAATTGAGAAGCTGTGAACTTAAAAGAGATATGTTGAAAATAATCCCCAACCCAGAAGGAGACATTTTCAAGGTGATAGTACATCAGGGCGCAGGAACTGTCTGAAACTCTTAGGTTTGCTGCTCATGGCTTTGAGGAGCAATGCAGTGAGAGGACCCCAAAAACCATACACTATATAGTTGTCACATGCCATCATCCCTGAAGTTCTGCCAGATAGAATAACCAGTGTTCATTTGTTTCCTACTTTGCTTTGGAAAACCAGGGAAGTTCCTCCTTTATGGGGAGGATGAAGGGAGAGGGAGCAAAAACATGTTTTCTGCCAGTTTGCTGATGGCTGAGTCCACCAAGCAGACTTCATAAAGTTTTGGTCTCCTCCTTAAATGACTCAGCAGCCCCTCGTGGAAGTTCCTGCAGGAACTGAGGATCCCTACCTTCTAGTTGCCCTTATCTGGAGAAACTCAACACTTCCTGTGTTCCACAGAAATAAGTCAATCCTCTTGATATGGCTGGATGTCAATTACCCTGCACTGACACAGCATCATGTGGTAGGAAAAACAGCTACTGCAGATAATTAATTCTTCTGTATTTGCATCTATCTGTCCACAGAAAAATGTATACCACTTTTTGGGGGGTCAGTGACTGTCTTGGAGAGTTCGAAGAAAAGAAACAACATAAGTTACCTCTAGCATTGTCAGGTAAGGTCTCTTCAGATCTATGATGTGCAGATTTCCAATGATGGGTAAAGGCGTGGGTCCTGGGGGGAATTTTTCTCCTGTGTGGCTCTTCCAGACATGTTGTCTTTTCATAATCAGCAGAAGAATGAGTATAAATAGTAACCCTCCAGGAACAAGACTGATCCAATCCATTGTCTTTCAGGACAGGCTTAGCTGAGAAGATGAAAATTCAGGCAGAGTCCAATCACCTGTCAGAAGTTAAGAGTTTCAAGCATTAAAAGCACTTCTACATATACAGAGATAGGAGCTTCACATCTAAGGAATAGTAGAAATGCTTGCCTGGGGTTTTTACCTTGGAGAATCCCTACTAGGCACTTTTACCACCATGTGCACTCTCTTTTTTCTCCCTATTCTGGTTACTATTTAATAAGTGATATCTAAACTAGTCCTGTGTATTGGCAGAGATGTCTATGGGCATAAGTCCAACTTAGAAACTGCAACACAATCACTGCCTTGAACTTTGAGACTGAGAGGAGGTGGGAGAAGAAAGAGCTCCCACTGGTTGTGCAGGCCTTTCTTTCTCTCTTTATGAGGATGTTGAGAATGTCAGGACTTGACAAGAGCAGAATCTCAGATGAATAGGCATCTGAGACAATTGTGAAGATTCCTCTTGAATATCCTGAATATGGATTTATGGCCTTGATATGCTGTTGGTACTATAACAGAAAACTACATTAAGCAGAAGTACTCAGGAGAGGAAGAATTTAGTGCAAAGCTCCTCTGAGCTAGCTGCATAATTTGTCATGGAATGCACATCTTAATTCTAGCAGGAGTTCAAGCAGAGTGAAATGTAGGGTCAGAATGACGTGGACAAATGGTGGGGTTTATATTGATAGCCTCAGTTTCTTTTAAAGTGAATAGAGGGTAAAGGCGCCTTCTCTTCCAAAACCAGAAATTGAAACACATCAAATAATCCATGCCTTGGTGTTCCTGATTTTCACATAATGATTGAAGATGAAGGGAACTCTGGAATTCATTTGGTTCAGCACTGCTGATTGAGCATATCAACCTAGAGCCAGTTGTACAGTAAGGTCTGTTTCTTCATCTGTGTCAATTACATTTACATTTTAAAATTAAATATTTCAAGAAGAAAGGTGGAGAGAAGAGCTTGTATTATTAACTCTGAATGGGGAGCCAAAGCTGAGGGCAACACTGAGAAAAGGTGGCTTCTGTTGGTTGAGGAAAGAGGACTGAGGTACAACCTGACTTATGTGTCATGGAGTCTGAGAGTGAGCAGCAGAGAAGCAGGTGTTAAAAGAAGAAACCATGAAAAAGAAACTATCCGGGACTTTTATAAAGACTTACCAGAGAAGATGAGCTGCAGCCATCAGAACAGTTTTTAGAAAGAGATTTTTAGTAGAAGTGTAGAGAACTAGAAGGTACATGACATTGAGGCAAGAACATGAACACTGTGTGAAGTGAGATGCCCAGGCTGAGTCCCTTGTCTTTGACTCTTTAAAGTGTTAGGATCCCTGCAGAGATGTGTTCAAAGGATCCCTGCAGAGATGTGTTCAAAGGCATAGGAAAGGAGTCAGCCCTCCATGGGATGGATGTGTGGAGATTTAGAGGAAAAGAACACAGATACCTGGCGAGGAGACTGGAAGAGGAGCTAGAGCAAGTCTGATCTTGTACCACCTTGACCCAGTTCTGCTGCTGTCCCTGTAGTTTCTGGAGCAAAGACCAGGACATCTCACCTACCTGGAAGGTGTCCTGAAAAAAGTCTGTGATCTATGTGCCAGTTGGTTTGATTTTACTCCACCTGCTCAAAGTAGGTAAAAAGGCACTGAGGTTGATATTTTTTCCACACATAGCTGGGATTTAACTAATTTAACTATTAACAAAGAATGAGTCAGATACTGACTCTTGAGATATGAAAGGAAACAATGTTTCTGAGGTGTTTGTTTTGTTTCTATGTAGGTTTTGTTGTTGTTGTTATTTTTGGGGTTTGTTTTGGGTTTGTTTTTTTGTTTTCTTTCCATGAAATGGGCCCAATATCAGATCTGAGCAAAATTTCAGAACAAGTGCAGCATTTACCTGTCTGTACAAGACTTTCTGGGTTCTACTATTCCCTAGTGAGACCACATCTGGAGCATTGTGTCCAGTGCTGGGCTCCCCCAATCAAGTGGCACTGAAAATTACTGGAGAGAGTCCAGAGCAGGGCTACAAAAATGATCAGGGGACTAGAGCACCTCTGTGATGAGAAAAGACTGAGAGACCTGGGGCTGTTCAGCCTGGAGAATATTGAGAGGGGATCTTATCAAGTATCTAAAGAGGTCACGAGGATGGTGACAGTATCTTTTCAGTGGTGCCCAGTGGTAAGTGTCAATGGACACAAAGTAGATCGTAAGTTATTTCTTACTTCCAAGTATAGGATTTACTCTGGTGTTCTTCAACATGCCTATATAGTGGTTCTGAAATGGGACAACATCTACCATTTTCTTGCAGTAGGTTGTACTTGTAGTATTTGTATAGTATCTGTGTGTATGTCTGTTTGTTGGTCTGTATTTGGAGAAATGGCAGACCAAGGTCTGCTTCGGAGGATGAGGAGGAGAAAGTGTTGTAGTATGATCTGTGCACTACCAGAGACTGATCCCTGTCCTGTTTGTTTCATAAGAAGACACAGAGGTGTAGTGACACATGGGGCAGTGGGCTGTTAATATATTTTGTACTGACTGTATGCATTTTTTATTATTTCTGAGTCAGAAATAGATGTGAGAAAAGCTCTAGGAAGCTGATATAGAGTATGGGAGGATGGAAAACCCAATGGAGGGGAAGAGACCCATGTCTGAGATGGAAACTCCTAGGGGAGGGTGAAAAGTGAACTTCTGAAGGAGACTTGTGAAGAAGAGGAAGAGCTCACTTTCAGCAAGAGACTCATCATGCACGCTTTGTTAACAGGTTGAATCTCCAAGTAGGATTTTGAGAGGTGAGCTTAATATACTAAGATTTTTATGGTCTGCCTACACATGGAATATTTTTCAAGTACTTCAATAACTTGCAAGTTATGGACAAAATAATTAACAAATATTTTCATATGCAATATTTACATTGTTAAATGCCTTTTCAGTATTTACAAAAATGATTCTGAGAAAGTTTTGAAAGCATAAATGCTGTCTTCTAGCCAACAGTGTAGAAAAGAGACAGTCATTGCACATCTGCAAAAGAGAATATCTGAACAAAAGTGTGTTACAACAAATGTATTTTCATTTGCAGAGGGAAGTCTGACATATATAGCAGTATACAGCTGATGTAACATATGGGGCAGTCCTGCCTAGTATCTTTCTAAAGTTATTGAAGGAAAAAATCCATCAACAAAACTGAAAAGGTCTGTACTATTTTGTATGAGTTTTCCCCTTGAATCTGGAAAGGCTTGAGACAAGCTAGTATAAAAAAGTCTTGAACATTTATCCACTAGATAATATAAATAGATAAAAAATATAGATAATTTTGTTGAGCAGTTTGTGGTGTGTTTTTATGATGAACAGATACGTTGGAAGGATCTAATTAATTCACCTTAGCTTTGCAAAATGACTAAAAACATTTTAATAATAGAAAAATAGGATTATCTGCATCCTCTTGAAATCCTAGTTTGGTTAGGACAATACCAGGATACTGGTTTTTAGCATTAGAAACTGAAAAGAGCACTGTTAGGACAAATAATACAGATTAATTATATTTCTACATGGTGACTTCAACTCTGCTGTGCTCATCATGGTTGTTGGGATGAAATTCATGTGGTATCTCCTCTTCTGGAACCTGCCATGAAAATCAGAGAAGAATTCAGTTCATGACATAAATAATGTTCTTTTGCCATAAACAGAGACTAAAGTGTATGTCATTCTGTTTGTATACAATATGTATCTCTTTATTAACATTGACCCAGTCTGACATGAACCAGCAGTTCTGAATTCTGGCAGATGAATTCAAGTTTTTCTCAGAACAGAAGAACTCCTTAAATACTTTAATACTATTTAATACTTAAATAATTAAATACTGAATGAAGTATTTAAATACTTTAATACTATTTAATACTTAAATACTTAAATACTGAATTATTTGGCCACACTTTAAAACTTTCCTTCTCCTGGCATTTTTTGTCATGTATATATGACAGGCTATTTAAGGTTTTGAGCAAACCAGTGCTTTGACTTCCCCAAGATCAAACAGTGCAATGACCTGCAGAACTGTCATTAAAGGTTGGTGTTTTTTTTTTCTGATTACCATTGTTACATCTGATCTTTTGGCTCAGAAATTCCCCTTAGACTGAAAACTTTATCTCACCAAGTACCAAATTGCATAAAGGGAGCCTATCAGAGATATTTCAGAGGTATTTATTTTAGCACCATTTACCAAGAATGCAAATATCATGTGTCTAAACTACAAGAAGCAAGAGGTTACCTGACCTGGGGAGCATTTAATGAAGAGATAAAGAGGGCCTCTAGTGTGTCAATTTGTTAGCTCAATTTCTGCTTTTAGTTCAAGGTTAGTACAATGTAAAAGGCACAACTAACTAGCGAGTCTAAAAAAGATCCTGAAGGTGGCCTTGAGAAGTACACAGCCTGAGGCAGACCTATACATTTGAAAGATGACTCGTGTGCAAGCCATAAACCCCAGGGGAACAGGACTGCAGTATTCTGTACATCTTCCAACACAGTGAAAATAAAGAAAGGTTGTATCTTACCTCCCAATAAACAGAGTCATCAAAGCAGTTCTGGTCAGATGCTTGACCCAAGAAGGGCAGCTTTAGAATAGCACCTGCAAGAAAAACAGCATCAGGGGTTAAAAAATGGACAAATGCCCAAATAAATGTTCCTCAAATGTGCCCCTGGAAGTCATCTAAGTTTTCTGCCTTATTTCCTAGTCCTCAGAAATGCCCAACCATCGTGGGACACCAGGTCACTCATTATGAGAGATGATGAAGGTTTCCTCATGTAGATGTGAGGAAGACCTAATTTTTTATTGCTCAAAACTTTCCCAGATTTCAGACTAGAAATTTCTACTTCATCCTGAATTTTCATTTGGAAAGTATCCATGATCACATGGAAACATGTGAAGCTTAAATGAATATGTCTTAATCTTATAGTAATTTACAGTCAGAAATTTAAGTGTCTGAATCTAGAGAATTCCATTCAGAGCAACATCTTACAACATCCTATCTTTACAACCCCATATCTTTGGAGCGTACATTCAGTAAACTATATAGGCTTCATCTGAAGACAAAATTACTGGAGAATTAATTTTCTTTATTTTCTTCCAGTGTGACATCATGCTTCTAGTTTCTATTTTGTATTATTCATCTGAAATAGTTGATACATCGAAGTTCTTCATGGCTAAGCCTCTAAAATCACATAGATTTCAGTTGCTACCTGCACCATACTGACCTGTCAATGCTCCGCCTACTATTGCAATTCCAAGTGAACTGCCCAAGGCAGCAGCCTGCATACCAGGAGTCAAGCTAGTACCATTCCTAAAAAGAGCAGAAAAACAAACCACTGACAATCAAAAAATTGTTCCACTTAGAGACTGATAATTGTTGTTACAACATTGTACTCTCTGCTGAACAAGATGGCTTATAGGACAGTATCCTGCCATTGCTGTGTACAAGACAGAAAAATGATTATATATTGTTTTTGTTTTAGACTAAAGATGAAAACAAGTAATTAAAAAAGCCTATTAGTAAGCCTTATCTTGTAAGCCTTTAGAGAATTTTCCCCTTTGTAAAAAAAAAAAATCCAACAAAAAAATCCTGTATTTAATTTTCTTGGAGTCTTTTAACATAGTGGAAACAGCCCATTTTGATAATTGCTTTGGAAATATTAGTCATCAGTAGTGTAGTTGTAGAATGATAATATTCTTCTCCATTTGAATGGTTCTATATGTTGCTAGTTGTGATGTTTTTAATGTGTTTATTTTTTGTCAAGCTTTTAATTCAGAACAAGCTAAGCAGTATGTTAAAGACTGGATATCAAGAAGAGTCCTCTTTATTCCAGAAAACTACTTCTGACATTAAATTTAAAAAGTATTTTCTGAAAATTAATCATAATTAGAGCCAAGGAAGGTGGAAAATAATGAGTCTTTCTCTTTTCTCTCTATAACTCACCTAATTTCTTCTTTTATTGCAGTTACTACAATGCCGGCGATACCTCCCAGTATTCCAGGCAAGCCATGTAAATTATGAACTCCACAGGTGTCTTGAATGTTCAGCTTAGATGCCAACAAAGGCTGAAATGAGAGTAAATATGCAGTTTAGAGTGAGTTTATTGTCCTTCACCATCTCTAGAATGATATGCAAAAGAAAATACAAGAAACAATTTAACAGCTCATGTACACAAAGTTTAGCTCTAAACCTTGCTGTCTTTCCCTTCATTGTGAAGCTGGTTATATGAAGAGAAAACCAAGATTGTAATGGCACAAATCACAGAATCATTGTGATTTGATGAGGCTTGGGTTAGAGACCAATTGAGCAGACTTGTCATCTACAAATCTATGGGCCCTGATGGGATACACCCACGAGTGCTGAGGGAGATGGCAGAGGTTATTGCTAGACC
>JANHGL010004107.1:3500-24168 GCA_024611195.1 Ceyx melanurus | reverse complement strand
GCCTGAGGACTGGAGAAAGGCCAATGTTGTCCCAGTCTTTAAAAAGGGCAAAAAAGAGGACCCGGGTAACTACAGGCTGGTCAGCCTCATCTCCATCCCTGGAAAGGTAATGGTAACACTTGTCTGTTTTTAGCTCATGTTTTTAGTACATAAGAGTATATTTAAATCACACTGATTTAAAAATAACTATCTACAGCTTACTATCTATGTTGTATCAGCCAGTTTCTAAATTCCCTTTCTAGAAAACCAAAGGAAATTCAGTGAAGCCAATGAAGCAATGAGAGATGAGATGAGTCCTCAATACTTACAGTCAGGAAGTGGTACCCAAGGACAGAGATGATTCCAGCAAGGCTCCCAATACACATGGCCCCAAAAGGGTGGCTTAACAGGTCAGCACAGGTACCCACAGCTACTCCTCCTGCCAGGGTAGCATTTTGAATGAGAACCTGGAAAGAGTATGCAGAGGTGGACACAATATACGTAGAAAAAGAGGTTTGTTTTAGGGCTGAGTGATTTTGAAGGCATTTTTTGTATACAGAAGTTTTCCTTTTCTTCAGGTGGAGTTTTTCCAATGAAGAATGAAAGAAATTTAAAACAGGGTTCCCTGTTATATGTTAAGGGTGTTGGTTCGAAACTGTTCTAATCCAGCTTAATTGAGGCCTATGTCTAGCAGGTTCTGTGGACAAGAACAAGGGTGCAGGACCATCTACAGTTAGTTTCAGTGCAGACTGTAATGTCTAGGAGCTTTTCACTTTCCAGATTACAGTGATCCCACTGAGGAATCACCACATACCGAAAGCATGACTCTGGGTCTAATTTTACATTACAGCTTTTAGAATTGTAATAGCTCTAATTTTGCCCACAGTATGAGTAAATACTTCTGATAGTTCATGGACATTGTGAGTCTGCCTGATCATTCTTATGACTCAATGTAACAGAGGTTGAAATATAATTCTTACCATACTGAATTTGCCTCTTGGATCCACCAAGCTGGAGAGGGCAAATGTTACAACAGCACATGCAGCCAAGGAATAGTAAGTGTTGACAATTGCTTTCATCTGGTAAGCTATTTCAGGTGCAATGGCAGAGTTAAAACTGGGCCAAAAAAGCCAAAGGAACAGGGTACCTGGATGAATATAAGTCAAAACAAAACACTGTTCAGTCTCAAGAGGTATTTCAATGTAAAAGGTCCAAAACAACAGGACTAGTTACAAGAAATGAGGAAGATGATCAATAAGAAACATCAAATAGCCAAAATGATGGAAGAAATAACAGATTATGCAGAAGCTTTTGACACTGGCAGACTGGATTTTGACATATGTTCTATGTAAAATCTTACTGGAAGGTTTTGACACCTTGAGACCCCTTGTCATGACTCACTCACTGGCACAGCTCACCAGGATAGGATGCATTAGCAAGACAGTTCACATGCAAATCCTTTATCACCTATTGATATAACTTAGAGTTTTATTGGTAATATATATATTAATAGATCCCATACCCAGGTTAATATGTGTTTTCTAACATTTATTAGCAGGACAAGCACAGCTCAATACTTTTAATTATGGCAAATCACTTTAAAAATGCTGCTTATAACAGAAGATTTAACAAAAACTACTAATGCACAGTGAAGACACATATTTAATTCGATCTTTCCTTTTTTTAACCACAGAAAAAATAAAAATATGTTTGCCAATGAAAACTTTGTTTATTCCTCAGACACAAAAAGTATTGGCCTCTATGAGTGTACTTAAGAAAATGGATGCAGTGTAATCACAGAATCATAGAATCACAGAATATTAGGGGTTGGAAAGGACCTCTGGAGATCATCTAGTCCAACCCCCCTGCCAGATCAGGAACACCCAGGGCAGGCCACACAGGAACAGATACAGGTGGGTCTTGAAAGTCTCTAGAGAAGGGTATTTCACTACCTCTCTGGGCAGGCTGTTCCAGGCTCTGTCACTCTCAGAGTGAAGAAGTTTCTCCTCACGTTGAGGTGGAACTTCCTGGGTTCACCTTGTTATCATTACCTCTTGATCTGTCACAGGGCACCACTGAAAAGAGACTGGCCCCTTCTACTTGACACCCACCCTTCAGATATTTGCAAATATTAATATTAGGAAATAGTTAAAACATGGGGATGAAAAGAGGGATGATCAGCACTCAGTATGACTTCACTTACCAATCATGGCGAATAAATCCGAATGATAGGTAGATTCTTCATTTTCATGTTTGTTTCTCAAACCAGGACGATACAAGACTAAGGTTACAGCCAAACCAAAATAAGCTCCAAAAGCATGGATAGTCATTGAGGCTCCAACATCTGTGGCCTGTAAGAGGGACCCAAAACAATACCACTATTGTATACAGCATAAAGGTGAGGATTTCATGAAGTCTGATGAATCATGATTTCATTAAAGTCTGGATTACTTTAATGGTTTATTTTCTATGGTAGAAGCTAGAACCTAGAATACGGAAGAAATATTCCTAGTACTGAAAGTGCTACAAAGTGAAAGCATTTGTTATAAGCAGAAAAAAGATAGGGAAATAGTTGTACCTTAAATACTTCTGTAACTAGATGTTCATTGCATGCAAAGATTGTGATCTCCAGAATAGTCAAAATCAGCATCTGAACAGGACTTGTTTTTCCCAGAACTGCTCCAAATGAAATCAAAGCAGTTGCTGTACTGAAGTCTGCATTTATCATGCTGAAGTTAAAGAAAATGAATACACTCAAGTTAAAGCAAAGCAAAAACACAGGAAAAAATAAAATCAATTTAAAGAGACCCGAAATAAGACTGTAACATCAAACTTGTCATATAAGTAAAATGTTAGAGTTTTAACTCTTCATATACAGATTTATCAAGGTCATCTTTGTGCATAAAAATAAATTAAAACCTTTCCAGATGGGTTTTCTAGGGATCTTACCAGCTACTGAGGAAAATGTGTCGGAAGGTTACCTCCTGCTTATACTGTATCATAGAATCATAGAATGTTAGGGGTTGGAAGGGACCTAGAAGATACCTGATAAATTCAGGTGTACCTGTTAATATCAACATGAATTTTCCCTTGTTTCATGTGCCAAAATCCTTGCATCAGGGTTCCCCACTGGAGACCAAAGGCAGCAATGAGCATGTTGATACCAACACTGCTGAATCCATATTTCTTCAGAAAGGTCATCAGGAAACCAAATCCAACAAATATCATCACATGGACATCCTGAAAGACTGAAGGGAAAACATGTTTATATAGTAACTATGAAGGGAGGAAAGCTAAGGACAAAGGAGGTTTTAATATAAAAGAGTTCCAACTTCATGGCATCAACTTCTTCCCCACTTCATGACCACTCTACTAGCTGAAGATTGAGTATCTAAAAAATGCAAGACCCAATTATTGATTTTATTCCTTGCTACATAATTATGGAAAGAACATGATCTCTATATCTGGAGTATTCTCCATCTCTGTTAACTGGAGTATTGTGTCCTGTTCTGGGCTCCTCATTTCAAGAGGGACAGGGAAATACTAGAGGGAGTCCAATAGAGAGCTACAAAGATGATGAGGGGACTGGAACATCTCTCTGATGAGGAAAATCTGAGAGCCCTGGGACTGTTTAGCCTGAAGAAAAGAAGCCTGAGAAGGGATCTTATTAATGTTTGCAAATATCTGAAGAGTGGGTGTCAAGTAGAAGAGGTCAGTCTCTTTGCAGTGGTGCCCTGTGATAGATTGAGAGGTAATGGTAGCAAGGAGAAACACAGGGAGTTCCATCTCAACATGAGAAAAAACTGTCCTGTGAGGCTGAAAGAGCCTAGATCTGTTCCTGTGTGTCCTGCCCTGGTTCATCCTGCTCTGTCACAGGGATTGGACTCAAAGATCTCCAGAGGTCCCTTCTAACTTCTACTATTTTATGATTCTATGCTATCAAATGTGTCTGGAATTGTTCTCTTTATGTAAAGCTACCTTTGCTTCATGTCCATACAGAAAAGTTCTCTTCTCCCTTAAATGAAGGTTGTCACATCCAGTGTGATCTGGCCAACTCCAAAATTGTACTTGGATTTGTTTGCTATAGTGCTAGTTGGCCCAGTGCAAAGGTAATCCTTAAAAATTACTGTGCTAGAGATTGATTTATTTACCTAGGTAAAAGAAAAAAAACCACATTTAAGGTAATGTCTAAACTTGTAAACTAGTATTTCTCATCAAATATTAATTTTGTTAAAATTTGATTTTTTAATATACTTTTTTAGTACAAAATGAGTTTATCATTGCAACATGGACATTTTATATTTAAAAAGATTTTGTTACTCTGAAGTGTTTTAAGTAATTTAATGGACTCTGCACCAAGCACATTTGGGTCCTGTAATTAAAACTTTTATCTTGAATTTATTGTTAGTAAGAACCTCACTATAGAGGAATGGTTTCTTTACATTTCTATTTCTTTGCATTTTACATGCAAATATGTGGGGAATACTTGAGATATCGACCTGGTTAGTATGATATTTGGCTTGAAGTTATATTACTCAATTAAGTACCTTCAGTATTGCAATGGTTTTGCTATATGCATTGCCCTATTTAGCCAAAAGAGGGCCCAGAAGTATAAGTTGTTACTGGAGTTTCCTAATAAACTCTGTTATATTTGAACTGTTTTATTCCAGCCCTGACCTAGCACTGAAATACATACATGCATGTAGCAAGTTCAGTGATACAAACCATGTTAATACAACCTTCCTGATCTTACCAGAAGCAATCTTAAGTGTCTTAGTGGATACAGAACCCAAACCACAGTAATATTTGCCCACGTCCCTATGTCAAAGGGAGCCAACATAACATATTTAAGAAAAGGATATTGAAGTACAAGTCTGATGGGTATATCTGTCTGTGCACTCCTGCAGCTTGCAGCAGCCTGACTTGACTGTGGTGGTGGAGTCCACATCTAGAGGAACTCTCCTTGGAAAACATGCATCCCTGGTGAATGCTGGTAAGACCGGGAGTAGATAGTCTTCCCAGAGTTCCTCTAACTCCATCCTAATGATCTCAGGTACAGGTGATCACTCACTCTTTTTTTTTTTTTTTTTTTGTGGGACAAAAATATGTTGGCAGGTCATACGAAAAAGTGCTTCTCAAATAAGGGAAGGAGTAACCCCAAATATATTTCCCTCTCTTCTTTTTGAGAATAAGGGGAAACTGGATGCTGAGAGTTTCACCCCTTTAAAAAAAAAAAATTAAAAAAAATCCTCTTGGACTTCTTCAAAGCCATCACATGCCCTTGTCCTCCCATTCGAGTACAGCACACCTGAAGTAGTCCTTCCAATTTGTCAAACATGTACTTGCATCCACCAGAAACAGATACACTGCAAACTATGCTTTGAGAATGATCTCAGCTCAGCCTCCTTTACCCAAGTGCATAACTATGGTGTTCCTCAATTATTATTTTTATCTTTCTGCAGTCCAAAAACACTGAAACAACTTTGTTTTGTGGTGCTGAGCTATTAAAGTAATAAAAAAGCCATGCTGCAATTTCAAGAATATAAATTTTCTGCTGAATGAAACAACTAAATCTATGAGGTACAGATGGGTCAACATCGCTGGGGATAGAATGGGAAGCAGTTTGAATGCATCAGTGAACTCAGGGGAAGTTCTGCCTCATGATACATCCTAATATGTCTATGCAACTATAGCATTAACTTTCTGCTGGGTCCTGAGGCAAACTCTGTGCTCGTGTGCATTTTGTAGACAGGGAAGTTTGAGGCTAAGAGAGCCTAAAGGTGAAAACACAGGCATTAGGAAATCATAGAAAGGTCTGAGTTGAAAGGGACCTTCTTGTTTCAACTCCTCTGCAATTGTAAGGGACAATTGTCAGGACATGAGTCCAGGTTGCTCAATATTATGGACATGGACAAGCTGTGTCTCAGAAAGAGATTGGGCTCTGGCATAGCCTAAGCTACTATGTTTTGGGGATAATGATGTATCTCAATGAAGTTAACTCAAATGTGAGTAATTTTCTCCTCATGTTCATCAGCTGATTTGCATCTGGAGCCAAATAATGCTGTGTATTCACTGTTCTCTCAACTGGACAATACTGTGTTTTAAAATACACAAGACTACCAGTAAGCTAAGTGATCCTGAGATGACATTGCCCTGTAGAAGTTATTAATTACTAAATGGCCAGTTGGAATGATACAGAAAGATGGATACATTCAAAATTAGGTGAGTGCTACACAGAGGCAAGGAGTTCTGTATTTTTATGATCATCATTAAGAGGACTGTAATAATGGCTACAAGTCATTAAGACACCAGAGCCAAGAAAACAAACAACAAAACTTCAATAAGGCTTATCCTCTGCAGACATTTTTCTATTTACTGAAATATGATCTTTTCATTAGGAGGAGGAGGGCGGGAGAAGTCAGCAACTACTTCTCAGGCCAAAAGCTTTCTCCCTGAACTTAATCAAGCTTTTGTAGAACAAGTCAACAGCAATGTTTACAGGCCATTACCACCCACACTTAACTGCTTTGAAAGGTAGGAGGAGGTACTCCACCTTGTGACAGAAAATATTGTCCCTTGTGGGGCTATTTTCTGCAAACATATTTTGCAGTGATAATGAGTGAGCTGGCTGATTGACCTGCTCTTATAAAATAACCTTTTGAAACATGCATGATAATAGTGAAATGTTATGTTCACTTTCATTACTTGACACCATAATCAGCCTAGAAGGTCCAGCAAGAAGTACTACCATCCATCTCTAGAAAATAATAGGACTGTAAAGCAATTCATATTTCTCCTAGTTTTCAACTTCTATGCAAACAGATCTAACTTCAGGACTCATCTCTCCCAGAACATCTGACTTCTCAGCAGTTAGCTACTTTCAGAATTTTACATGTGTTCAACCTGATCTTGTCTTTGAAGCCTGCTGTTTTCACACTTCAGAAGAAGGTTGTTTGCCCCAAAGCATGCTGTGTTTTGGTTTTGGGTTTTTTTTTTCAGCTATATCAGTAGGTTATTCATAAAACTTACTTAGGATTAGTTTAAAGAAATTCTATAAATCTTAGGCAGCAATACTTACGTGGGTATAGAGATTGAGAGACAAGATTTATGTCATATTCCACAAATATCCCAAACAAAACAATGATGATCACTTGCAGAAGAAGAGCCAGGATCGAGAACTTGAACCTCATGTTGGTGTCAACGGCTGAAGGCATGGCAGGAGTGCAGGAGGATGTGAGAACCTGATAAAAGACGCTTGACTTCAGCAGAGCTGCTTAATTCCGTGGCTCTGGGTGATAAAGCAGAAAAAAAAAGAAAGAGAGACAGGCGAACACAGTCACACCCACTAAGGGAGGGATACAGTATAGGTCAATAATAGCAATTTATATTTATGTATAAAATATATTTATATAAAATATTTTTATATTTCTGTACAAGAAATGCTGGCTTACACTTTTTTGGTGGTGGTGGTGGGTTTTTTTCAATCTATAATGCAAACCAGCACATTTAGCTGCAGTTAATGCTTCTCACTGTCTTATAGATATTTTGAAAAAGAAAAAGGCTAAAAAAATATATCTTGCAGAGACTGGTGTGATGCACATTGTAGGGAATATAGTGATAGTCAGTTGACTTTCTTATAGACAATAAATTCTTCAAGTTGTAACTTTCATTTTAAAAGACTGAAAAAAATCATATTCTATACATATATTAATATATAGAATCTATCTTTTAATATTGGATATGCTAAAGAAAAAGAATCTCAGGAGGCTGAAGAAGCACTTATTTCACAATGAATGATGTACTCAAGAGCACAAGTTCTCATTGTGAACTCTTATTTAAAAAGAAAATAATTATACTACTTTTTAAGGAAAAAGGATATTCCTAGTTGTCAAAAAATAAAACTTTAGATTACTAAAAAGATAATTTGGGAAAAAAAATCAATTTTCCAGATGTAATTCTTTATTTTTTCATTTCCCTTAGCTTAGACAATGGAAACAGGTTAGACACCAAATCTCTGAAATGGTTTTTAAAAGTTCAGTTTATAAACTATCTCATGAATGAAAGAACAAATCAAATTTCACTTAAATTACTGTTGTGTGATCACTTATTGAGATAGACATTGCTTGTCAAATTTTGTCTTGACTCTTAAAAGTATTGTGGATAAAATATTTTATCGATAGGATACAGAGTAACTTGGCCTCTGTTAATCAACTATTCAGAAGATAGGCCAAAACTGTATAGTAGGAACTTTCATTTAATGAAAATTCTATATATTAAAAAAAAATGGATGATATTGTAGTAGATTAATTGGTCATTAAATAGTATTTCTGGAATACAGCAATAAAAAGCCTGACAGTCCTTGGGTATAAAAATAACAAAAGTTAATAGATGCTGAGAGGTGATGTTAGATTGGACTGCTGTCCTGGTGAGACTACCATTGTAAGGCTACTGACATGTTATGACATTTAAAGAACTCAGGGTGTTTTCTAGGGTCAATGTTTATTAGTTTTCTAGGCCTTTTGTCTGATCCTGAGGCCAATTTACATATTTGTCAATCTCTAGCTTGCCAAGCAGAGTAGTTGAAACCAGGCACCTTTTAGGTACCAGGTACCTTATTTATGGCAATTCCTGGACTATATCTGATTGACACTGATGTTGTAATCTTAGGGAATATTAAAGCTCTGACACTGTTTAGTTTTCTAGTGTAACAGGTAGAATTACCTGTTGTGACCAGCAGATTGAGGAAGTGATTCTTCCTCTGTGTTCTCTTGTAACCCCATCTGAAATTACTGCATTCAGCCCTAGAGTCCTGTTGTGGGATTGTAAAAATGCATGAAGCACATAAAACATGAACCTGTGAGGATGAGTCCTGAGGAGGGTCACAAAGATGATCCAAGAACTGGAACCCCTCTGCTGTGAGGACAAGCTGATGGAGTTGGAGCTGTTCAGCCTGGAGAAGAGAAAGTTCCAGGTAGACCTTATTATGGCCTTTCAGTACTTAAAGGGAAGTTGAAGAGGGAATTTTTACAAGGACAAGTAGTCATAGGATGGGGTGTAATGGCTGAGTAACATTAGACATAATCAATAAATACCTCACTGTCACAGTGGCAAGTCACTGGAACCAGTTGCCCATGGAAGTTGTAAGTGCCCCATGCCTGGAAATGTTCAAAGCCAGGTTGGATGGAGCTTTGAACAACCTGGTCTAGTGGGAGGTGTTCCTGCCATGGCCGGGGACTTGGAACTACATGATCTTTAAGGTCCCTTCCAATCAAACCATTCTGTTTCTATGATAATTAGAACATTGTACAAACTAAGTTTAAAATTATCGCAGCTGTTTCTCCTTGAAAATATGTCTGTGGATTTGGAATGGAAACCACATTATTTGACAAGAAGAAAGTGGAAGTTTGTAACAGAGTAAAAAAAAAAAAAAAGCTAAGCATATATGTATTTTTAATTTGTAATGACTGTATTTCATTTGAACAGGTCAAAGAGAGGAAGCAGAGCTTTGTTAAAAAGCTATTGCTTATACTTGCTGTGCCACACGATAAGATAGACAGCAGTGCTTGATTGTAAGGACCTGTGAGCTCCTTCATTTGCACAGGAAGTGGTTAAAAAAGAACAAATTTATGAGTAAAGTTCATGGTTTTGTGGGTTGTTTTGTTGTTTGTTTTTTTTTTTTCTCATAGCTTAGCCATTAATATCTTGTGTTATTCATTACATAATGTTTTCCCTAGTGTGTATCTCACATGACATAAGTGCAATCCTTGGATGGAGCTCTTTAAGGGATGCAGAAAAAGCTTCTTGTTGAAATCTTATTAGGAAAAGTGCCTTTCCATACATGTTTAATTTTAAAAATATGTCAAGTCAAGTTCATTCAACCAGGATTTTCCCTGACATTATTAATTTATATATTAAATTGCATGCATGTACATACACACAGAGATACAGAAACACAATCTACATTGGAAGACCATTCATGTCTTAGCCCATCACCTTATATTTGCTGCCTTTGTAGCTCATGTAAAATTAATGCATCTAAAGAATTTTTTTAGTCTTAACTCTCTTGAATAGTTGTCTCAGGAAACTATGTATGTATTTTAGAGATTCTTATTTACTTAATTTTTTTATAATGCAAGCTTTTGGTGAGTAGTTCAGAATTAAGCATCCAAACTCTAGAAACTTGACTCAGGACCAGGTTTTACACTCAAGATTTTCAATAACTTGCCAGAAGTGCTCATTTGCTCATGACTGTGCAGTGCATGAGATGAGGATCTGTGATCAGAGTAACATATCCAACATTTATATGCAAAAAAGCTCATGTTCTGATGTAGCTGGAATACATAGTCCTTAAAGGATGACATTTAGCAAACCTCATATGGCCTTCTTAGTTGGCTACCCAAAGCCCAGCTTTCCCATCTCCTGCCCCTCCCTTTCCTTTTCTCTTTTCTATGCCAGGAAGAGCAATTTCTTTCTTTTCCTGTTGAGGTGAACAGATGTCCAGCAACCATAGACAAATGGCCCCTATACACGTATGGGTGATTTACATGTGAATAGGGGTTCTCAAGAAATTATATTCCAAAATTTCTTCTTCTAAATAAATGAAACACTTCTCTCTTACTATTAACAAGGCTTAATCTATCTCCATTGAACTTCAGATATTACTAACTTTAAGCAAAAAGGACAGACAACACTACCTGCCAGGAGGTAGAAGATGTTTTATAGCAAGTCTACTTTGCTCGTTGTATATTTTTGGAAAACCCATTTTGTCCAGTGGTTGACTCACTGTCTCACTTTTTGAGATGGGCTTTGGCCTGTATCATGTTTGGATCTGGGAACTGCTTCAGGAAATGTCAAGTCTTTTAGATATTCTCCTTAAGTCTCCTCTACTCCTTTCCAAGGGAAGAAGGGTAAATAGCCCTCCTTATTAGCTTTAGCCCAACCGTGATAGCTTTAAATACTTTTCCATCTGGTGGAAAACTAGTGTTGGTGAGGTATCACAGCTGTTATGTAAATGAATGTGAAAAGATATGGCAGACTTTCAAGCTTCCAGACAAATGAAAATAAGAGATAAAGGGGTAGTTTGAGCAGTATCCTTACCTAAAGAACAAGAAAGCAGCTGCATTTAATAATCTTCTTACAGAATGTCTTCAAGCATCATTAAGAGTGACACTCACCTGACTAGACATATGTTCTATATTTCTGCATATGATCTAACCAGTGATGCTTCCCTTTTAAGTCAGTAAAGAGAAACAGAGACTTGGAAGATATTTTTTTTCACCTTAAAGGACGATACTTAAAATAGGTTGAATAGTCCAGCTGAGTCCAAGGACCTATCACTTGATGTCCTTTTGGTCATGTTTGTTGACTGACGAAGGCTTAAATCAGTTTAAGGTTGTCTCCTAGAAGGGAACCAGTGTGGTCTGCTGAAGAAGTTGATGTCATTTAAAACTCTGAGTTCAGTTCATTGAATCTGAGCTATGAGTATCCCTCATGCAATGATGTGGATTTACAGAGTATATGACTTGGGTCTACATCAATCTTTAAGCTCTTTCTTGGTGTGTGCTCTTACTTTGGACATACCTACAGTGGCCAGAAAAGTAGGATAAGGTGCAGCTTGCCTATACATGGACAGAAGTATTATTTGATGTCCTGCACTTTGAGCTCAATAAACCTTTTGAGAACATTCACATTTATCCCATTTGTGTGGTGTCACAGTAGAAGAGTTCTTTCATGAAACATTAACTTGAATGTTGTGAATCAGCAGATGCCTACCTCACCTCAAGCTGAAATATTAGCCAAGTAAATGTAGTTTGTTCATGAAGTGCTTAAATAGCATCTTTCAACTTGAAGAGGGATGTAAACTGTGGTTTTTCTGGCTCTGGATAGCAACAAAAAGATTGTCTTGACTGGATCCATATCACCTCTACAAGCCTCTTACCTGATTACTAACAAATATGAGGAAAATAATGTCACTGTTGCACCACTAAAGACTATTAGGGGGAATACTCTGTTCTTCAGAAGAGGGAGGAAACAATAGAGTAAGAACAATCATGGTTTAGGAGATAGATTATGTTTTAATTCATCTTCCCTAAGTAAGTATATTTTATTTTTTCATTTTATTTTTTCATTTGTAATCATACAGACTTTCTTCGCTATGTGAGACTTTTCTGGATTACTGTACAACACTCTTCCTGTCTCCAGTATAGAAAGAACTGATAGAGGCTAAGACTAGAAGGAATCACTATCTTTTTGTTCTCCCCTCTAAATAAAATAGGCCAGAGAATTGCACCTAGTTAATCTGTGTTTAGCTAAAGTATACCTAATTGAAGAGGAACATGGTGGACTTAAAAACTTCACTCTTACATGTTCTGCTTATTGCATGAGCTTTGTGAAGAATGAATGAAATACAGAAGCTTATGGTTGAGGTGTATCTCAAAGTTGCAGGAAAGCTGTTTACAGAAGATAATGGGGTTCACTCTCCCTTACAGAAGGAAAATTGTCAAGGCCTGTTCCCAACTCCTCAATTTCATTTTGCCCTCCTGTTGAGAAGGTTAAGTACTTCTCACTCCACTAAATCTTCTCTCTCCACTAAATCTTGCAGAGTACACAAATGGTACCAAAATTGTAAGTGAGCTACATAATGCCGTTTGCCACAATAATTGCAATGCATGCATGAAGAGTCAAAGAGGGTGGTTAGGGAACATTCCTCAATGAAAAGATGTGTTAGCTCCAATTTCCCTAGCTAATATAACTTCCAGTGATACTTTTATACAACAATCCATCCATAGCAGCCAGACTGGAGACCGTGTGTGTAGACTGAGACTGCAGAAAACAGGCTCTGGGGAGCTGATCCCTGAAGACCTCCTGCTACGTGTGGCACTTTCATACTTTATATAAACATCAATTTCTCAGAGGCTGAGCTATAATATTCTTAGTGGCACAGCAGCAAGCTGCCACTTAGTGGCAATGCATGAAATAATTGATCTGACTTGCATGAGGATTTGTCAAGACAGAGAGATAGTAAATATCTGATTTAAATGAGTGTTGTAAATTCTGAGTCACACCACAAGTTGAAACCTGGCATAAACTCTGCTTTTTGTACATGTGTTAACACTGATGCACAAGTTTTAATCAGCATGACCTCGTCATAAGGCACAAATGTTGGTAGAACAAATCAGTCCTGAAAAAATTCCTACAATAAACTGCCATATATTTTGGTTTTCCGATGTACAACTAATATCTCCTTCAGTTGTCTGAATATTAGGCAAGCAGGGACTTCTTTGTTTGTAGCTTGAATGCTGACTAAAAGGAAGGCATGATTTGTGACCTTCATAATTAATTTACATGACTGTTTTCTAGTTACCAGGAAGTAGGTACTAAATCACTGAATACCCAGAAGTAGTCCTGTGCTATTGAACTGACAAGATGAATTTATAATTTCCTTGCAATTGGCCAAGAACAAATTCAATGAACTGTAACCCTACCTTCTATCTAAAATACAACACCCCTTCCGGGACAAACCAACATTGGAGGAACTACAATGAATTGAGAGCAAATGAATGTGAACATATAAGGAAAAATAACTTCAGTGGAAAAGTCCAGTCTCTGAACTGTTTATACCAACCTGTGAAAGATACATGTTTTCATGCCTTATCTCATAAAATGCCAAATTTTTCTCAGGCACTTTCCGGGTACATCTAATACGCTTCCCAGCATTAAATAACACAGAGGGATGGATAAAGGTATTTTATACAGTTTTTTTTCAACTCACCTGTCTAGCTGTCTTAGTGTGAAGCTCCTGAAATAATCTAATCTTCAAAGATTTAAGCCCAATTTGTGACATATTATGGTCAATATTATGTAAAAAGAGCTTGGATTGTTATGTTTCAAAAGCACACATCCTTATGTTTATTGATTACATAAAGGGTGGTCCAAGCCCCATGCAGAAGGCAGGGCAAAAGCAAGACTAGTGACAGGTATGCTGAGATGAGACAGGTTTACCCAGATTTGGCTCCTGTAATCTGATACATCTGATACATTACTGGTTGAAGGAGGAGAGTCTCTGCAATGGCAAGATTTGCACAGCCACAGATGCACAAGAGGTGAATTATCATTTTGAAAATACAGGTTTTGTGTAATTTCTGTGCTTCAGAAGCAGCAGTGTTTAAAAATTCTCCCTTACTCTTCAATGTTTCAATCCTGTGCAAATTCACAGAGGCTACATTCCAAATTTCATCGAAATAAAATCTTTTGACCCTTCAGGAATCACTTTGTCAGAAATTTGAGTTATCTCTGCCTGCTTAAAGGATGCTGTGTATCACTAAATAAAAATAACATGCGCTTCCTTTGTTATCTTCAGTATAGATTTCTGGAATATGCTTACATTGGGAAAGGAGTTTTTAAAGAAGACAAGTTATTCATTCCCTAAAATAAAAACTGGTGACTTAAAACCAAGGAATTAAATAAATAAATAAAAAAAGCTTGTGTTTCATTCAAACTTTGCCAACAAACAAAAGCTTTAATTTTATTTTAGTTTGGTAGCTAGGGTTTTCCTCCTTCTATCACTGTATGCAGAAGTGGGAGAAGAAATCAGGGGATTATTAATGATGTAAAACAGAAAGTGAAAAATGTCATGTGATTTGAAATTATAATTTCTGTTAAAGTGGAAAAACAAAACAAAGCAATACAAATATCTGATGCTAAGCATTCTAGAGCCATTTTCAGTTACATGTGTTGAACCTTAAGTTCATTTGTAACAAAATTAACATAGGTCTTTTCCCAAATGTATGCAAAAATATTTACATGCCAGTCTGTTACCTCAACTTTTCCTAAAGATTACCTTTCTTCAAGACTTAAAATTGATTTAAGTGTCACAATATCTTTCTTAGTTCTAGGGAAGAGCCCCGTGGCTGCATTGCTCAGAGGCAAGACCAGACTACTGACTCCAGTGACCTGCCTGTGAACTTCAGACATCACCAGTGGGTCAGCACAGGATCACAGTGTGATTTCCTTACTTGTATCTCCTGGTGCCCCCTGTCCCATTGACTTGTGGTTAACCTGAGATATAATTATAGTGGAGGTGTGTCTACCACTTGTGATAATTAGCAGGTTTTAGCACTTCATAGGCTCTTTCTCAAAGTTCTCTAATTAATCTTCCTTGCCCTGACTATGTCAGTTTATCTCTGTGTTGCAGTCAGCGAGACTGAAGCATGGAGGTTAAATGTCTGCTTGCAGCCCTGAGTGGAGACAGTAGCTGTCAAATAGCTACTTAATGAGAAAGTCCATCTCCTGTTTTTCACAGTTTAACTATGGCCCTTCCACTTAGATGAAAACAATTTTTGGCAGCCTGTCTTAGAAGAGCCAGGAGCAGCTCAGGGGTGGGGAACATCCTTGTCCTGTCTGCTCTGATGGCCCTTTGCTGCTTAGTCTTGCTCAAGCAACTTGCTACAGTTTTGTTTCTTGGGCATTACTTAGATATTCTGACAACACAATGACATTGTTTCCAACCTTGGCTTTCCATTTAGTATAAACTCTCAGCTTTAACAGCTTAACCTCTTGTTATTGTAGGTGCCATATGTTAAGGACACGAGTGTAACGATATAAGGAAGAGTTTTTCTATCATACATATAGATGGAGAAGATTCAGACTGATGACTCTCAGCAAGACTGTGATACTTAAAGACCTTCCATTTTGCTTAGCCCAGAGGCTGATTCTCAGACAGCCAAATTAGGTAACATGACTACTGCAGTTGGTGCATTTTAAGTATCAAAAATATTATTTCTTTGCAAGCTGTAAGACTGTTAAAGTTACTTCATAACATTTGTTCAAAATTCTGTGTTTAAAGCCCTTGTCAGCTGTTAACTGCTGAAGAGCTCTTACATCATTTTCCATAGATAAGACCTAGACTAGTACAGTAGTAGTTGCTCTTATCACCTCTCAGCATATGTGCTTCATGTGAGTATATGTGGAACTAGAATGGAAATTGTAAGAAATAGTGTTACTAGCTTCTTGTCTGAACTGCACCTATGAAGTAGCACAATTCTGCAGATGTAACTTCAGCACATACCAAAAAGCACATGCTAGTACCAGAAAGGAAACATCTGTCAGGGCACTAGTACTAAAAATATGTTTGTATTTATTTATATGTCTATGTTATAAAAATATATATCCCTGCACATGTCAGGGAGGCTGGAACAAGGTGACCTTTAAGGTCTCCTCCAATCCAAACTCTCTGTGATTCTATAAAATACAGTCAGGGAATGTAAAACAATGTTATTTGACATGCTGGATCTAGAGAATGTCATATTGTTTTTACCTCACCTCTACACGGGAAACTCATATTTGGAAGCACCTTTCCAGGAGCAAGCTCACTTTGAAGTATGTATTGAGAAACAGGATCATCTCACCTGTTATTTCTTCTATTCCACATCAATAGAGAAGCAGAATCTTTTGAAATCCCCTATGAAAGTAAGAAAGTTAATGCCTGGATACACTGCAGTAAACCCAGCAGGATGCATGATGCTTCAGGGTGGCATTTCATGATGCAGAACATTTCTTCCAGCTCCTGCTGCTGCCATGTTCAGGTGTCTCTTTGGGAAGGGAGCTCTCAGAAATCTCTGATAATAAAATCATCCTTCTTTAAATATTCATTGGCCCAGAGAGAGAGAGAGGAAGGGAAGAGAAAGTGAGTACGTGGAAGGAGTTTTAACACCCATCTCCTTGTGGTAAGCAGAAGTTAAATAATTGAAAATATCCCAGAAAACACCTGAGAGGTATTCTAACATTTTGTATCCTCCTGTAAGATAAATGGGGTTTCTCAGGAAATTTTCTTTCTGTTTTCGTTTGAATTACACTTGCTGAAAAATCTGAGTTTGTAGAAGCCTTGAACAGCAGCACACACTCATGATGTTAAATCTGGTCTTCAGGTAGGTAGAAAATCAAGGCTAACAGAATTAATCACTGATATCCTGGACACCATAAATTACCTTAATTTGAATGTATTAACTGCTTTATGATGACCTGCTTAATATGATAATAATCTGGTGAGCAGAGACAGGATGAAATAAAGCTGGCAAGGCAGGGAAAGGACAACAAGAAAAGCTTCTACAAGTATGTTGGAGGCAAAAAGAAGTCTAGAGGTAATGTGGGTCTGCTACTGGATGAAGTGGGTGCCCTGATGACCAAGGACAGAGAGAAGGCTGAGTTACTGAATGCCATCTTCACCTCGGTCTTTACTTCCAAAGCCAGCTACCTGGAGTCCCAGGTCTCCAAGACCACAGAGGAATTCTGGAGGGAGCAAGTTCTTTCCTCAGTTGAAGAGGCTTGGGTTAGAGACCAGTTGAGCAAACTGGACATCCACAAGTCTATGGGCCCTGATGGGATACACCCATGAGTGATGAGGGAGATGGCAGAGGTTACTGCCAGGCCACTCTCCATCATTTTTGAAAGGCCCTGGAGAACAGGAGAAGTTCCTGGGGACTGGAGAAAGGCCAATGTTGGAGTGTTTTTTTCTACATGCTGCAATATTAATTCCAAATGAGTGTGGGGGCCAACTTACTCATACAGAGTATGGGAAAGGAACTATCTACCTATTTTTTTGCATGTATGTTTTTAAAGGCTTTGTATTTCTCCACTGTTGGTGCCTTATGAAATTTATCATTTATCACCTGCACATATATGTGTATCAGAAGCTTTGTGTTTAGGCCACAGTTGACAGATTCAACTTGTGCCTGTAATTCTGGTAGTATATAAAAATGCATCACTTTTGCTTTCTTTTCCTTTTTCTCTCCTATCATCGTTCACATGAAGTATCAAAGAGCCTTAAAACACCCATAAGGTATTTTCCAAATGAAAAAAAAAATCAACCAAACCCTGAATTACAAACAACTCCAATTAAAAGCTCTGTTTGTGAACCACTGGTGAATAATATATTTATTTTGAAGGATTACATTCACTTGTTAATCAAAGGAAAGGTAACAGAAGGAAGTTAAGAATTATTGAATATATTTTTCAAAAAAACTGAAGTGGTTTAAGTGTGTTTCCCAATAAAAATAACTGACTCAGTGGAAGATCCACTGCAAGGAAAACTCCAAAGTAACACGTTAGTAGATTAAGCATCATTTCTACAGAGTCCACAATAACATCGAGTTATTTTCACATACTAGACTTATTTAGAACTGAAATAATGGTGAGATTTCAGAAAAAAAAAATAAAATTACCTATAGATAGTCTGAGCCAAAGTACTGAGAATGAATATATTTCACAGTGAGCTCTACTGTTTCCTAATTACATCTCCCAGCAGCGATAATGGCATCCAGCAGGACTCTATTGGATTTGAGTAGTGCATCTACAGGTAGCAGGACACTTCTCCTTCACCAGTGAATGGTTACAGCCAAACAAGGATTTCAGATTTCTGCAGTTTGCATAGACGTCATGATACTTGCAAGGGTTGGCTAAAACAAAAGACAGAAACAAATTGAAAACATTAATTGAAAACAAAGTCTTAGCCCAATACTTCTGCATTTTCTAAGAATTCAGAATTTTCATGTCTGTATAGTTTGTGCTTTTGTTAAAATTGTTTGAATATTATAGAAAATGGAATGCAGGCAAAAAAATGTTATCTTTCAGTTCCCATTTATTATTTGCTTGGAGGCAAAAAGAAGTCTAGAGGTAATGTGGGTCTGCTACTGGGTGAAGTGGGTGCCCTGATGACCAAGGACAGAGAGAAGGCTGAGTTACTGAATGCCAAAAAATGTTATCTTTCAGTTCCCATTTATTATTTGCTTTAGCTTGCTCCACAGGGAAGTCTGCAGAACCCAGGATGGATCTTCATGTACATATGGTGTGTGAAGCCTGACAATCTGTGCCTCAGGTATAGAGGTACATCAAGATATTTTGTCATGTACTTTCCAGGAGAGGGCAGCAGAAGATTGACAGTGTGATAATGCACTTATTGCTAAACAACAACACAATTCTCTCCTTATCACAGGACGGTTTAGCTTGGAAGGGACCTCTGGAGATCATCTGGTCCAACCACCCCTGCCCTGCTGAAGATTGTGTCTGTTCTGGTGGGCTATTTGACAACTGCATTTCGGGGGGGGGGGAAGCAGGGATTAAAGGGGCAGCTCTAAATTCTTTTATCCAGATTATCAAGAAATATCTGTGGAAAAAAAAGCTCAAACCAGAAGCTGCAAAGGAACAACATTATCATCTCAGGTAACACAATGTTTGTTTAAGAAGAATATTTACTTACTGCAAAGCCCTCTGTCACAGTGGCCAGGACAGTCTGCACATTTTGGTCCACTTAGGTAAGGTGTAGCTATTTGCATTACATTATTACCTCTGAAATTTTAAATAAATATATATATAAATCAAAGTGTAGATCTAAGCCATTATCAGGAGTTTATGTTATTCAGTGAAAGGCATCCAAAAGTTTTTGGATAACATTATTTTCATAGTCATGTCTTAATTTCAGACACTCATAGAATGAAAGAAACATAGTAAGGTTTAGATAAAGAAAATGAATTGAAATTCTATAACATTATCAGCTAAAAATAAACTTCTGTGCTTCCTAGTTCTGCTTCTCTAATGGATTTCAAGGGACTGGAGTTCACAAAGAAATAACCTCATCAGGTGCATTCTGATGTGCAGCTGTTTCAGATGTGCTCTTTACCTCTGTGAATATTAATTTGTTTTTTGGATTTCACCTTGCATCTGTCTTTCTTGTTTATGGCCAAAATTATAGGATGATTTGTGCATGACCTCCCTTGGTGCAGTTTGAATCCATTCCTTGTTCTATCACTAATTACCTGTGAGAAGAGACCAGCACCAACCTCTCTACAATGTACTTTCAGGTAGTTGTAGAGAGTGATGAGGTCTTCCCTCAGTCTCCTCTTCCTTAAACTAAACAGTCTCAGCTCCTTCAATCCCTCTTCATAAGATTTGTTCTCCAGGCCCTTCACCTGCTTTGTTGCCCCCTCTGCACTCTCTTCACATGAACTCTTTTTCATGTGCTAAAAATTTCCCCAATATCTGTTTCAATATGAAATAAAATAAATATTAACACTTAACCTAATGTTAAATCCACAATTCACATTGGTATTTTCAAAATTGCAAATGGTTAAAATAAATTGTATTCATTTTACCCTTCACATGAACAATATCCATAATTATTTCATCTTAAATAAGCAGATAGTACGTACGCAGGACAGTACTGGCAAACATAAAAGTAGTTGAAATGGTTCTTGGGACAATAGGCAACTGCACATCCAACCCGGTAACTGTTGTACCAAATTAGCTGTAGAATAAAAAATATTTTATATCAGAGTCATGTTTTATTGAAATATAATGGAAGAGCTCACAAAACAATACAACCAAAGGCTACTTCTTTAATTATTTTTTTTTCTATTCAGATTTAAGCTTAGAGTTTAGCTGTCAGAAAGAATAAAAAGAAAAATTAGTTAACCATATCCTCCAGTTTCTAAGTGTTTTTTAATGCAGTTTCTGGCAGCACACTAAAGTTTAAATTCAAATATTTTAATCATAGATATTTTACTTTGATATTTCTTTATCAGATATTTCAATCCTTATAATTATTTTTTTTTTCTAAATTCCTGTGGTGTCAAGAAGACCAGCCTCTGGGCAACTGGGACCTTAGCTTTTTGAAGAGATTGAAGCTTGACAGATAAGA
>JANHGL010004106.1:37088-58809 GCA_024611195.1 Ceyx melanurus | reverse complement strand
ATATATTAAAAAATATGTATATATATGTATATATATATATGCCTATGTGGCAGGCAACATCTACGAGTACAGTCTTTATTTTTCTGTTGATGAGATCTTAGACCATGCCCACAAGGGAAGATGCCTGGCTCACACTTTTAGCCATGGCCAGTTTGCCCTCTAGTGGTTTCTCTCTGGTACAAAACGTTTCAGGAAAACCTGTCTCTTTACCTCGGAATGCTCGTGTTTGATTTTAAAAGCACTCAAATTCATCAGAATCTCCTTAGCTTTTGGTATGAAGCTGCAAACCAGTCAATTTTAAGTTGGTTTTTTTTGGAAAATGATTCATAGATGTTGGTTTCTTTGTTTGTTTTTGTTCGTTTGTTTTTTTAAGGTTTCATCTGTAATTTCAGTGTCCTTGAGTCTGGGATATATTGATTATTAATATATTAATATATTTTTCCCATAATGTATTTTAATTTGAAAGCAGAGGTAAGGAAATGAGTAGGCAAAGATTTTGCTTTTAAGCTCATTTTTACTTTGAAACAGGGACACTTTATGGACATTATTAATAATATTTACTGCTTTATTTAGCAAAGCAAAGTGAAGAAGACTGAAGCTCTAATGTACTTTATTTTGCAGACTATATCTGCTGCAAAACTTTTGATTCAGTAACAATGAACCAGTTGTTCTTATTTAGAGCATGAATTGTAGATAGACAGAATGATTTTAGGTTTATTCTAAAAAACAGTCATGCTTTGCTGCTCTGGTATGAGAATGAATGAATGAGTATGAGAATGAAGTGGTACCATTTATGTTTTAAGTCTTGGGACTCCAGTCTACTGTCTTTCTGCTGTGATATTTCTATGCATTTTTTATTATGTGAAGTTTTGCTGAAGTGGCATTTTGGCACCCCACATTTATTTGAGGCAGTTCAGAGGAGGAATAGTGCTGCATAAAATATGTTATATTCCTCTGTAATATAGGTAGATTAAAGAAAAATAATGTAGTGTTCTCCTAATTACTTGTAGTTTTTTCACCTCTCTGTAGCTGTTTCTCTGATTTCCTGCTGTTGTTTTGTTTTCTTTGGGGGAGAGGGCAAGGGGTTGATTTTTCCATGGATTCAAGGCCACTTCTTTTACCAGGGATCTTATGATTTAACTACCATTATTGCTGATCCTTCAGGTCATCTACTGTAGACATTTCTGGTTGGCAGGCAGACCATGTGGTTCCAAAACGTGTGCCATGTGTGCCCAAGGGCTCTGCCTAGAGCTGCAAGCAGACTTGGCTGATGTAGCTGTTACTGCCCAGAGCTGCTCACTCATCTTCCTGAAAGTTTCTGCCCCTGCAGCAGGAATGACTGTGACAGTTCTGTGCCCCATCACTTCAGGTCACTGCTTTGTGAACTCCTTCTTAAGAATTACCACTTAAAGTATGTGGTAACAGGGAAGGCTGTTAAATTGGAGTGGCTGTGAGATGAACAGTGCTCTCAACTCTGGAAGTGCTGCCCAAGAGAAGGCATTTTGAGGTATTTACCACTTCAGTAGCATTGCTTTGTCTCCTTGGAATCAGGAGTTCCAGGCTCCAAAGCTGATGCTGGGGAAGCTCAATGATCCAGAGATCAGATCTGTAAGGTCCCTGTGTATGCTGCACTGAAGTCAAAGTAAACATAAATGAGGTTTATTTTGGGCAGGCTGGCTAACAGCTGAAAAATAGAATCATTCTTATTTGAATAAAAGCCATTTTTTTTCTGAACTTTACATAAGATGAACTGTCATGAGGATTTTTTTATTTAATATTGGTTTTCCCCCAAGACTGGGTCCCTTATCCATAGTTCCTATTTGTAATTCTTAAGATTATAATTTGTTGCATTTTTTAACATAAAATATCTTTTTTCTTCTTTGCTTTTTCCAATAAAATAAAAATAAGCGTTGAATCAAAATATGAAGATTGTATTTCTGTTTTATTCTTCAGAGGAGCACGATACATTTTATGAATTGTTGTCATATGCTTTAATATTCTCAGCAGTTGGTGATTTTCAAATAGATTAATCAGCTGGTGTTAATGTTCAAAATTCTATTGCAAATAGTCTAAATCATGTATTGAATATTATATCATTATGGCTATTTAAATTGTAATTAAATGTAATTAAATTATCTCAACCAAAGCAAGTGCAGTAAATAGAAGAGTAGATGAAACTTGATTTTATTTTAGTTTATCTTTCTGTAATAAATTATTCCAGAGTATTAAAATATCCCCTGGGAAACATTTACTGCAGGTTAATAAAGACTAAAATTATATTTCAAAGTTTTATATTCATGTAAAGGCCTTCTGAAAAATTGCATGAAAACAACAATCCATCATGTTTAGGGAGAGTTTTCTTCCAGTTTTTTTCTTCCAGTTTGCTCCACTTTTCCTGTAGTGGAGGTGGTCTTAGGAAAAATGGGATTCCCTAAATACATTCTTGCTTTGTGGTAGGAAGTTTAGCCAGTCTAAACTGTTTTTAAATCCAGAGTGAAATTATTTCTGAAGAAAACCTTTTCCTTTCATTTCACTTGCAGCTAGTACATGGTGCTCTGTGGTTCCAATGCTGACATCCTTCAGCCCAAGGCTGACTGCAAAAATAGCATCTTCTGAAGTTTTAATTCATGGAACTAGGTGACTAAAATAAGAGTTGTTTTCCCATTTTGTGAGCCTTTAGTCCTTCTCAGGACTGTGCAATGCTTTTGTGCTGTGTTCCTGAACCTATCATCTTCTTCTTCCTGTGATGTTTAATGACTACTGAAGTTATCAAGACATCCTATTTCTTGCTCTCATTTTCTGATAAGTATTACTGAGAAAGTGATTTACTGAATTAACCACCTCACTCCCTCTACTCTATGTTTCCAAAAGGTTTTGCAGCTCAGTAACAGGTGATGCAGCCTGTTCTTGCTCATATTATAGCATGGGAGGTAACATTTCAATTTAGATACTTCAATGTACTTCATGAAAGAGGTTTCTGAGACTGTGCATGTTAAGGGATATTAAAAGTGGCTGCTGGGGCCAGCAGCTCTAAGCTCAGGATTTCCTCCTGTCCATCTCCAGGAGTTCAGAGCCCTGAACTTTTATATTAATTTGTATTTCTGTCCTTTTTCATGTTGTCATTGATGATGCAATTTCTCATATGTGTTTTTCTAAGCTGTTTATTTCCACTGACTATAGCAGTGACACCAGCTGCTGTGCCAGGATGGAAAAATATGGTTTATTTTTTGGCTTTGTCTAAATAAGTCTATATAAGCAATTGTAATCTTGAAGCAGATTTCGTAACAGCTGCTTCCAGCACTAATTCTTTCTCTCACCATCTGTCTTCTTTTAATTCTGCTATTAGACTGGCAAACAGAACCCCAAGGCTGATGTGAGTTTCTGAGAAATATAGGCAACCTCTAGAAGACTCTGAACATTGAAAGCATGAAGTTGCATTTGAGCTTAGCTCTGCCTTCCTCCTCCAAGAGAAGACCTGGGGGAAATGAGAGATGTGCAGATGCTTAGTGTTGAATAGCACAGACTTATAAGAAGTCTGAAGATGGATTAAAAAGAAAAAAAAAAAAAAGTTTACTTAACTCTTGAATGAATACCTGAAAGGGAACAAACATCTGTCAAAGGGAAGTGTGTCATCTATGTGTGTCTGGTTTGTTGCCTTTCTATCTCCTGGCTTATTGTTTCTATTTTTGCTGTTGAAGAGATGTCAAGTATCAACTAGAAAATGTCACAGTCTGAATTTAACATAAAACTGGCAGCTTTGCAGCCACATAATAGATGAGATTGGCAGAGTGATCTGCTCAGATCATGAATCAAGTTGCCCATTTACAGTGCCTGTGCCCTATCCATTTGTTGTGAGGCACTGAAAAGTGAGACCAGTGATCTCTCAACAACTTCAATACTTTATGGTAGTCTTATCTCTTTTCTAAGTTGTATATCCATGTTATCCACAGGTGATTCATCATGTCCTTAGCCCACTGTACTAAGTTTTAAGTTGTGTAGAATCGACAAATATTTTGCTTCTTTTATTTTATTTTTTTTTCCAAAAGTCAATCAACAAATATATGCACACTTTACTGAAGATATGATTCCTAAAATCTTTATTATATTATTTCATATTAATTTCTGCCTCTGAATATTTATAACTTTTGATGCTGTAAAAAAAAAATAAAAATCTTAAACATCTAGTCCCTTTCTTTTGTGCTAAAGACTTTTGGTGTTTTTTGTTTTTGTTTTTCCAGAGGTTCAACAGTATAATAATGGAGATTATTTTGGGCTCAAAAATTGGAAAAGGAAACAATATTGTCATTTGATGTTAATCACAAGGAATAGAAATAACTTTTTATTAGTGAGGATTAGGAAGATCAGTCATGCTTCCTGAGAGGAAAAGGAACAAGGGAGTTGAGTTTTAGTCTAGTCTCAATGGAATATTTAATAGCAGATTTCAATACTTTGTAGAACTGAAATTCAGTGAATCATTTAAATTCTCTCCTGATAGTGTTGGGTAAAACTTGATATTAATTAGATGCTACTTAACTTTTCCATAATCTGAAACTCATTCCATTATATAAAGTTTTGACAGATTTCATTTGGACATCTTTATGGAGTAATTTTTATGTTGGTTTTATGTAAACTGGCCTCAGATTTAATGTTAGGGTGACACTCTTCTTGTCTAACTTTATTAATGTAGTCTAAAAACTAGATATTTAAAGGAATCTAAAGGGATTGTTTAGCAGCCAGTGGACAGAGAGACCTAGTCTCAAAAGCAGATTTGTATTGTATATTTTGTGTTTCGTTGAAACATATTGAGGAAAAAATATCCATTTTCCTGTTATTTGAGGTCTTTATATCACAGGAAAAGCCTAGTGTAAAAGCTAAAAGCTATTTAACATTTGTTGAGGGCTAAAATTGCATGCAATTCCATCTTTCATTTTCACACGAGCAATCACTTGATTAGCAAGAAGAAAAAAAACTGCTGTTAGTTTCTGCAGCTTTCCTGATATTCTCAGCACTTTGAGAAAATTTTGCAGGCCTTGCAGACTCTAATTTTCAAAGCAGAGCCCAGTTTCACTTGAGAAGAAAGCTTAGCATGTTTGTGTCTGATCTGATATTTGTTGGATGCATGAGGATGCAATTATCACAAGAATGGCTTTAAAATTTTGTCTGTAAGTTGAAGCCAGAGTGATGGGTCAATTTACAAGAACTATTGCTGTGTATTTTCAAAGAAATAAAAATGTCCAAAGTTAGTTTATTTACACTTGCTATATGTGCTATTCTAAGATGACAACAATAGAGGCCACTGTGGCTCCAGAATTCAAGATTTAAAGAAGCATATAAATTACTGTTTCCTACAGAACAAAAACAACAATAGTGATTTTCAGCTAATGTTTACCTTTGAAATTCTAGTAAAACAATAAATAAATACGTCTTGATGATAGTAAATACCACTTGCTTGAAAGTAGATTGAATCCAGTGGGAATAAGATTGTTTTAAAACTAGATTAGATGTTTAGGAAATACTACATAAGAGGTTTAAAGCACTATTGTAAGGATAAAACTTTTTATTTTGGAGGTATCAAGGACCATTATTTTTAAACACTCTTAGATTAGAATGTACCTTTCATTTTTTAAATGGACCTCCAATCTGTATTTTAGAAAATACACATATTCACTACAAAGGCAGAGAAGTCATCACTATTACTTCTACCTATATGCTGTGCTGAAAAATGTCCTTTTGATATTTATTCCAGTTCATACTTGTTCAGATCCCACTTGTCGATATGTGGTAGTGGAATGGGGTTTGAATTTAATTTTTTTTTTCTTTTAATTCTTCTAGTATTATTAGGTCTTACAATGGAGCAAAGCATCATTATTTAAGATTAGGCTATTAAATGGATAGATAGATGCTTGTTCATGAGCTACATGAGGTATTAGGCCTTATTTTGAACTCTTGCATGGAAACTCTGAAATGTTAGCTCTGATTTATTCTAAGCTCTGAACACTGGTAAAACTAAGGAAGCCTTACACATTTTGTTGGACTAGTAGAAGCACAAGAGTTGTTTATTTACTGTTGGTTACAGTGATTTGATGTTACAACCCCCAGTTTCCAAGCACAGCCAGGGGGAACAAGTACAGGAATGGAAATGTGTACAGTATATGGCGCAGTATATATTTAATTACCCAGTAATTAAATATGATTCATTTTCAAATATACCATCCTCATTCAAATAGTTTTTTCCCTTGGAATTTTGTTGGGAACTGAGTGTGTTAGACTGGACCTAAAACACAAAATGGTGCTTGTCCACTTAACATGTTCCATATGGGCAAGTCTTAGGGGGTCCAATAAAGGATGTTCAGTATGGCCACATCTGCAGAGAGTAATGGGGACATAGTTCAATAGTTAAAATTTGATATTTATCACTTTCACTAGGCAAAAGGCCAAATCCTGGAGAAGCTAATGGGACACAAGATTTAATGGTGATAACCCTAAGTAAAATTGTCACTCACTGAGCTGGAGAAGATGCATATTTTTATTTGGGTATTGTCCAAAACTGAATTAAAGTAATTTTACCCAGTATATTGAACAGTCATCAGATGGCTTTTGTCTGCTTTCAGCCTGAGCTAGATTTAACTTTCCATTTACTGATGGGAGGTTTAAATCCTTGCAAATGAATTCTGATGTAATTTCTGTGTGGTAGCTAGTGAATTTTGAAATAACTTCAGTGAAAATCTACATTCAAGTCATCATGTCACATCATGTTTTAACATAGTTAAAATAGCAGAATCTAGAAAGAATATATTAGCAAACATCTCTCTTTCCTTCTGCATACAATTACATGTCCTGTGATACCAGAGATCATGAAATTAAATATGGAATGACTCTTAAAGTAGCTTTAAGGTCCCTCTTAGTTATGTTTCCTTGCCATTGTCTAATAAATTCTTTATTTTTTCCATTCTCACCATCTATGCCCTCTATGTGGTTGTTAGCAATCTATTTAATCTACTGTCCTGGTTTGAGTGAGAACAGAACTAATTCTATTCTGTGATTTTACTTTTCACCTCAGTTCTTCTAACTAGCAGCACTGTCTGAAGTTATCAGCAGGTTTTCACAGGCAGTGTCTGCTTCTGGCAGTGATAACACCCCATGTTTAGAGTTAGTACCAAGGATTTGTGTACTGACCAAGGCCACTGCTGGATCTTCTGTACCAGGTGCAGAAAGTGAAAGGCCACACCTGCAGGGGGGATTGGACAGGACAGGTAACCCCAAACTGACCAGTGAGACATTCCAACCCATATACATCAGTATATGGGTATACATCAGTATACATATCAGTATACATCAGTATAAAGCTGAGGGATCAGGAGTGTCTCACCCTTCTCTTTGCCTTCCTGGCCTGGCTTTGCTCAGCTTGTCTCGGGTCCTCTTCCAGTTTCTTCATTGGAGCATCTGAAGAGGACCCTGTTCTGCCTTGATCCTGGTCTGTGTGTTCTGAATCCATTACCAGGTTCCAGTTCCTGAATGCAGATCCTGCCTTCTGCAGGACCCAGTCTGGGACTTTTCCAGTGCCTGCTCCACAGCATCAGTGGTGACAGTGAAGTAATTGCCATCAGGGGGTTTGGATTTGATACTGGTTTTGTATGTATTTCAAATATATATTCCATTTCTATGATTATTATTTTCAATTTCATGAAAGCTATTCTAGTTTCCTTTTCTAATCACTTTCTCCCTTATTCCCTTTTTCTTCCCCTTTGGGGAGGGAGGGGAGTTAACAGACAGCTTCTGTTATAGATCTAAGTGGCTGACCTGGCCCTAAACTGTGACACCTACCCATAGCTATATCTCAGGTTTTGCTCAGTATATAACATGTTTATACATATTGACAGAGATCCCTAGCTGAGATACTTTATATGTGGGAAAAGATAGTTTTGCTAATAAAGCCATGTTACCTCCATCAGGTCATAGGTTAAGCTGAGAAAAATCACTTTTGCTGGAATAGCTGTGTCCATTCTAGAGATTTTGCCTACTTCTATCAGACAGGCAGTGTGATTTTATATCTATAAACTTTCCCCCAAAATAGCTACATTGGCAGAACACTGTAGTCTTACCTAAGGAGTGCATCTGTTCTGCCAGGATGCAGTTGATTCAGATGGCTCATGATCTATAGTTGATACCTCATGTACTTTATTGCAATAGTATGGGATCTAAGGAGCTTGCATTCCTTCTCTGTGTTAATTTCTTGCTCCCTTGGAGAGCCCTTGGAACAAAAATTTACCTAATTCTTACTCATGATGATACTGAAGAGAATAAAACCACACCACGACAGAACATGAGCCTTTATCCTTGGTCGTGCATGACCAAGATTCTTTTTAGGGACAAGGATTATCTTTTTATAAATTAATATATCTGTATTTCAATTTCCCTTAGGATGTCTCAGTCTAATTTCGATGTTTTCATCCTGGCATGTTATGAGAACTAAATTCTCTACTATTGTGGGTTATTGTGGTTTGTCTGAAAACCTGCCATGTTCTGCAGCAACAACACTGTCTCAAGACTGAGCAGTTGTAATTTGAGGATGCTGACTAAAATAATTAGTCTTCCAGCCCCATGGACTAATACCTCACCTGCTTAGGCTCAAGCTGTCATCTGTAGGACCAGGTTTGACCAACATCACCACATCAGTCAGTCAGTCCTCTTTTAATGGCCATCAACAAGAGGAAAAATGACAGACAAAAGGCAATTACCGTAAAAAAGTGTTTTTTGAAAAATGACCTTTCTACCCTATGCTTCTGTCAGTGTGAAAAGTCTACAGTCTGTTAGGTTTAAGAATTGGAAAGATGTTCTCTTGAAGTCAGCACAACCTTAACAGGAGAGAGAATTGAATGTATTGTACTTTCTGTAAGAGACAAGTTGGTCAGCAACCTGCTAGAATTGAGGGGGACAGAGGAAGAAAAGTTAATCAAAATTAGGTATAGTCACAGATGATTAAAAGATATGATACTTAAAGTATTTTTTCTAGTTTTACCATGTGTCTGTCACTAAAGTAAGGCATATGCTTCTGAAGAACAAGGGCTAGAGGAGGATGACTGTGCTGTGTGACACCACATGATACAACAGCACACCAGAGAGTTTCTCTGTCAGCAGGGCTGTCACTCTTCAGTAGCTCAAATTAATGAAGAAACTTCAAAATTGCTGCAAGACCAAAGAAGGAGGCTTTGCTGGTTGCACTGCAGCAGGAAGAGGCCTCTCTGTCTCCCAGTGATTGATTTCAAGTAGTTCTGCCACATGTGCACTTAGCTCAGCTCACATCACAGCAGGGAGACCATTATTTACATGTGGTAGAACACCTACCAGTGAGGGCTACTGGCTTGTAAATCTGGGAGTTTACCTGCAAGTCTCTTTTATTCCTGAATGATAGCAGCAGAACTGACTGCAGCACCACTCACTTAAGAAGAATGATAAACCCTCTGCCAGACCCTTATCACTAAAAGCTTGGTTTGCAAGAAGCAAGGGAACTCAGAAGAAGAAGAAGGAATAAAACACTGAAAAGGAATCACAAAATGTCCTGAGTGTTTGTGTCAGGTATCCTATTTCTGTTAGGCAAGTTTAGCTGTGTTTGCAATTCTACTGCAGTTCAGAGTGCTCTGAATATAGCAGCAGAGCTAAACCTTGTCCCCTTTGAATGACATAGTTCAGCTGAGTGCTTGTAGGTGAACAGTTCATTGTAGCTCTGATACAACATTCTGATGCTTTTGAGGCAGAGATCAATAATTAATGTTCCACTAGTGACCTTAATGGCACAGTTACCATCACACATTGTTCTGTTTTATAATGGCATGTCTCATAACACTAATAACTTATAAAAGCATAATAGTGGTAATGCTTGAAGAAAACACGTTAAAAAAGCTGAGTCACAACCCCTGCTCCCTTCTAAATGCCAGCAGATGTTTATAGCTGTGATAGGGATCCTAAGGCAAAATAAGCATTATGGTTGTTCTTATAGGAAAGTAAGTAAACCAGTCCATGGGGAAAGAAAAAGTGAGGTGTATATCATGCCATGTAAAGAAAGTGCATTCTCACATAAAGAACATGCACAGTGTGTTTTTACATTGTTAGGTTTGTTTACATTGTGAAGACCTAACAGACTTAAGTGAATATGTCCTCAGAGAACAGGCAGGATCTCAAAAGTTTAGTCATTGAACATGCAGACAGTAAGAAACAGCAAACTCTTAAGCAGCTTCATGGTGTTTAGTTACCAGCAGAGTTTAAAACATGACACAGACAAATTAATATCCTTATTTTTGATGCAAATAATTCAAATAAATGAAAATTTAGAGACTATAAAGACACCTGAACTTCAAAAGAAGAAAAAGTTTCAAATAAAATTCAAATAGTGACAAGTACTCAGTGACCCAAATTCAGAAAAGAAGATAAAGATGCCTACTTTATATAGATGTTTTATAGTGTGCAGTATTTGATATCTGAATAACATCAAGTATCTTGAATCTTTTTGGAGTCTCTAGTGATTGAATCAGATTAAAGTATTTTATTGATGGCTCAGTTATATCTTTCATTTGACAGAAAAGCTGTTGAGGTATAAAAAGGAATACCTCAGTGATTTAGGCAAAAAGAATGTCATCTTTCTCACAAAGGTGCTAAAATTATTTGGGAAAGTTCTTAAACTACACAGCAAATGTAAATATAATTTCAGTATTTTATTTCTGCAGGGCATGGATCTGATTACTAATGATTTAGATTTTTTTCAGTAAGCAATATATGTAAACATGATTTGACTCAGTGCTGGTTTCTGAGGTACACCATCAGTTACTGGCCTTCAACAAGACTGTCCCCCTGACCACCACCCTCTGGGCCTGGGCATTTAGCTAGTTTTCAATTCACCTCACTGTCTCCTTATCCAGCATACACATCAACAGCTGAGAACCTTAAAGGAAAGAGTGTCAAAGACTTTACTGAAGTCCATTTGGACAACACCCACTATGAGGCCCATTGTTTCGTTGTAGAAATTTATCAAATTGATTAAGCATGACTTCCCCTTGATGAGGCTATGAAGACTACTCCTGATGACTTTCTTGTCTTTCATATACCTGGAAATTGTTATCAGGATTAGCTGTTCCATCACCTTCCCAGAGATCAATGTGAGGCTGACTGGGTTGTAGTTACCCACATCCTTCTTGAAGATAGCAGTGACATTTGCTTTTTGCCACTCACCAGGTACCTTTCAGTTCCCATGATAAATCTAAGATTATCAAGGGTGTCTTGGCAGTGACATCTGCCATGGATGCCATCATGGAAGCATCCCATCACAGTCCATGGACTTACATGTGTTGAGTTTGCTTAAATATTCCCTGACCTGATTGTCTTCCACCAAAGGTACATCTTCCTTACTCTAGATTTTTCCCATGGTGAAAAAAAAACACAAAGAAAAAAAACCCCACACCGGCTGCAGTCTAAAAGTTAGTAGAATACTTGCAAAATTAAACATTTTTATGCTTGATACAGTCTTAATAATTAACTCTAATAGTTTATTAATAAAGAAAATAAGATTAAATTCAAGAGCATTCTTTTGTTTATTTCTATAGCCTGTTGTAGGCAGGGAGATAAGTAGAAGAGCGTTCCACAGTCCTGTAGAGTATTTCCATAAAATTGAAAAAATCCTTTAATGTGCATCATTGCAGTATTGGAATATGATCAAGGTGAAATGTGTCATGCATAGAAGATGAGCTCAGATGTTTGTACTCTGTGTGCTCCAGTTCCATGAATTCTATGGGAGGAGCTCTGGAACTGGAACATTGCTTTCCAGCACTGCTCTCATCACTGCACTTCCATGGTAGAATGTGTCTTAACCTGCACAGGGTGTTCACACAGGGCAAGTGGTGTTGGAGCTGGTGGATGTAAACTGTCAGATTTTGAGCAAGAACAACCCAGAAGTAATTAATTTCAATTTTGACACTGTATTCAGCTTCGCTGCCACTTGACCCATACAATCACAGTCCTGCTATTAAATAACCATGTGTCTACAGAAAAATGGGTGCTGTCATCAGCCCTCTGTACCTCCAGTGGTTACTGTGATATGCAGATGACTGAAACTTATGGCATCACTGAGATAGGAGTCCTTTTCTTCTCTAGTCTAAGAGTATTTGCAGCCATGTACCACAGGAATACGTTGCAGGTTTCATCAAGGATAAAGATATCCAGGTAATTCTGTCCTTGCAAGACTCCATGCCCTGAAATGTTCCCAGGACTGCCCTTTAGTTACCTGTGAAATCACAACTACCACCCTGCTTACCATCTGCAACTTTTGTTATTGGTTATATTCAGCAATTACTTGTGCCAAGATGGGTTTTTTCACCTGATCCATTTAGTTATCTTAACCTCAGGCCAGTGTAATTTGTCTGTGTCCTTAGTGGAGGGATTCACAGGAAAGGTCTCTGAGAAGAGCTATATCAGAAGGTATCTTGTATATGAATCCCACCTTGGCCACAGGTGGCTTAGATAAATGATGGATTAATTTTTTGCTCTGTGGACCTTTAACATTCAAGAAAGTATTTCATAGATAAATGAACACTATTTTTATGATTTAATGGAAAGCAAAACAAACCCTCTATAAATCGAATGGACTACTTACAAGTTATCTTTAGAGATTGCAGATGGACATGTAATCACCACAAAATACACAAGAGAAAAATCATGGTTTATAAAGTCAAAGTGCTTGTACAGGATATAACAGGTAGGTCTATGTTGTCGATTTGAACATTTTTAATTACAGCTATAAAAAATGTAGCATGCATCTGTGTATGTTAGTAAGCTAACAGTTTTTTAGTAAGTTGGGAGAAACTGAAAGTAGTGGAAGAATATGACATTTAGGGTTAGGGCATCCCACTAGACCTATAACACATGCTCTCTGTTAACAACCCTCCCTCGTCAAAGGGGAAGTGAAAGGGAAAAAGGAAGAGAGACTTACTGATTAAAAAAAGGAAACTAGAACAACTTTAATGAAAATAAAAATAATGATAATAAAATGGAATATATATATATAAATATATACAAAATCAATATTGAACCCAACCCCTCTCACCACACTCCCTGACAGCAATTACACCACTGTCATCACTATTGCTATGGAGGAGGCACAGGGGATCTCCCAGATTGGGCACAATGGCAGATGGGAGTTATATTTTTGTCTGTTTTGTTTTGCAAGGACTGTCTTTAAAGAATCAGTCCCATTATCAGTTATTTTCGCAATAAAAATATTTAAAAGTAATACCTTAGGTCAATTTATGTAAGGTAACAAATGTTTAATTTAATTATTTGCACAGTCAACAAGTGAATTTTCTATGCCCTGTTTAACACTATATTGTGTACTTTTGACCCAATTTAATTAAAAACCTATTTATTTAAAATCAAGCATATACTAAGCTTTATTTTACAAATGAAAAATAATGTCACCATGTACTGCTGTCAGATTTATGTTCCTAGCTGACATAGAATAATTTAGTACACAGAAGAAACTGAATAGGAAATGAAAGGAAGAGCTTGTTTTCGTCAATTATTGAATTGATATAAATTATAATTAACATAATGGTTAGAATGTAATTATGCTACCATGCAATAATTTATTTTGTGCTTATGTACCATGTCCAATTTGCTTGTATTAACCCCTAACCTGCACATTATGACTTGGTATTATGCATTTGTAATAACAGATGTTAATTTTAGTTTTGTAATTACCTGAATATGAGATTTAGGGTAATTAATTTTGCAACTATATTAATAGCATACAGTTTCAAAACATTGCCAAAGAAATAAATAAATTTACAAACATTTTGTATACTAAATGTGTGTTTTCAGATTTATTTTAATTAACTGTAACCTGCTGTTTGAAAAAACAGTGGAAGCAAGCTGAAATTAGAAGTAAACAGGAATTCCAGCAGAGCTATTTCATGCAAAGAAATCTAGAAATATGGAATAAATTGCCAAGACCACTGATGCGATCAGTATAAATGGATTCATGGAGGGGAAGGGAGAAATTAAAGCCACAGTGACAATACAGAAGAGTGAGAAGGAAATAAATGTACATGCTTAGGTCAAGCAACCTGATTTAAGTAATTCCTTAATGATGTGTTTCCTTCACCAGTCCTATAAGCAGATTCACTGTTTTACCATCAAAATAATTTGTTAACATAGCAAAAGCTCAGACAGGGTCAAATTCAAGGTTCAAAAGTTTAAGCAAGGGAAGAGATCTTTCATTCTGGAGGCAGATGGTACAGTAGTTGTTGGGTGATTGGTGATTTGTTTGCTATATATGCTGACCTAGCATACTCAGTGGCATGCTTGGAGATTTGGAAAAGGAAATAATTCAGTTACACAGTACAGGAAGGCTGCCACAGGTCATGGCCATTAGTGGCCTACTAAGATTTTAATTTGACACAACCTCATAGAGGAAAATATTTTTGCTTATGGTGGCAAAAAAAAAGAACATTTCATGCACCACATTTCTTTAATTTAGAGACCTTGCTTTACAGAGGGGAGTGGGATAATAATTAAGATAAAAAACTTTACCTAGGTAATTTTAAAAATATTTGAGGTTTGGCTGGGGTCTCATGATATCATCTAAATATCTACAGTAATTAAATATTGGTCTCAAAGGGCGGTTCATATACTAATTGGAAAATGAATCAACTGAGTAGCACTGGAATGGATTATAGAAACTCTTCTGCACTGGAGAGAAAATGGCAGTGGGATGGAGAAAGTTGCTTTCAAAGCATTCCTGTAAGGGTATGCTGGAGGACTGAAAGGTATCAGAAGGTTGAAAACATTGTGTAAAGATGTTTATTTTGAAAGATTATTTACATTTTAATGGATGCACAAGAGATCAATTTAAGTAACTGTTTTAGTTACTTAACTTAATTACAACAAAGGAATTTGTTGTTGATGTTTTCCAGGAACCTCCTGGATTACTTATGCCCTTCTGTACCATCCTTCCAGCACATATCCAGCTGATTTAAATCCCCCATGAAGACAATAATTTGTGAATGTAAGTGACGTTAAATCTGTCTGTAGAGGGTCCCATCTTCTTGTTCTTCCTGGTCACGTGGCCTGTAGATTTTATCATCTTTATAACATATCTGCATGGGTTATGGATTCCTGTGGTGTGCTTAAACTTATGAGTTAATATGTTAGCACCTGGTATAACATAGCCTACGTGAGCAAAGTGCTTATTCATTAGCTGTAAGTCTATATAAATAGTTAAAAAAAAATTAAATAATAATTTACTAAGGCTTTTTTACTTTTTTGTTTGGTTGTTTTGTGCGTGTGTGTGAGGTATTTGTTGTTGTTTGTTTGTTTTTAGACAATTTAAAATATACAGGTCAAAGTTATGTTACAGGCAGAATGTTGGATTTAGAATTTATTGGATTACAGACCTGGTCTTTCTCCTCCAGGCTACACTCTAACTTGTACCATGACTTAATGAGCCATTCTTGCATGAAGTTGATGGTTTAGTCAAACTAGATTAGGTTTTTACTATATTAAATGCTTTGTCTCATAGGAAAATTTCAGTGCTTTAGAACTCACAGGAGATTATTATAAGACAAATTGAGTGACATATATGCCTGTGTGACTTCCAAATTGCTTGAAAAGATGAGCTATTGATAGATAGCTATTAAAAATCTCTGTAAACAGCATAGATTGTCAAACTAGGGAACTGTCTATTGAAAGAGTAGAGTAAAAATTCCCAAATGATTGTACTACATCAAGAAAACTGATTTGGAACCAGTATGAGACTACAGCAGTGCTTTCCATCTTGGGATTTCATTGCAGAGCTTACATTTTTCAGCATATTGCCACAAACCCTGAAATTCTGGTATCAAGAACTTGTAAGAGAAGCTACCTGTCATATTGACAGAAGAATTGTGTAAATTATGTTATTAAAATGATGAACTAGAAGACATGGGGAAAACATACAAATTTTCTGCAAATTTAATGATTGTTAAGCCAGTCTCTGGAGATTTTAAAAGACAAGTCATGCTTTTTTTGAATGCATCTGCCAATCTACAAAATTGTGTTTCTGTCAACATTTTCATATTCAGGATTTGTTAGTGAAACCAAAATATAACCTGTGTTTCTGACAAAAGGCTTCCCACTAGCCATTACTTATTTTCTCAGTTTAGTTTTAATTAAGACAATCTTCCATATAGCCCAAATTTTTGATTTGTCCATGATAAAGTGATGTCTGTTAATTTGCTTCCTCTTCCATCATTAGTCAAATCTGAATTTGAATAAGTGCACAGGCAGTAAAACAGTGTTGAAGGAATAACATTGTTTGCAAACTTGACCACTCAATAGTTAGGAAATTCAGAAATATTTGTACTTCCACATTTCTAATTTATCTCTTTCTTGTCTATAACGGAGTCTTCAATTAAGTGATTGTACCGTGAGTGTTTTTTTACAATAATATTAATTCATCACACTAGAGTGACTTCCTCAGACTAAAGCTTTATTGGTAAGGAAGCTATTGACCTTTAGAAAAACAAAGTGGGTATACCATCAAAGCTCAAAAGAAAATAAAATGTTTTTCAATTGAGACTGTGATTCTAAAGTTGATCTAGCTGAAAACGTTGATACCTGTTGTAGAAATAATGAGCAAAGTTGGGAAATAGAACTTCATGATGATAATTTAAAATTATTGGGCAAATCACAGCAAATCTTTTCAACTGGGAAAAAATAGCCACAGACAGAAGTAGAGTTCCCAATAACATTTCTTTGTAGATAATAGGAGATTTAAGTCAGTTCTTTAATCTCCCACTGTCCATTCATGTGACAAGAAGGTCTTCTAATAGGTAATCCTGCTGACATTGCTTCCTTCTGAAAATAAAACTAGAAGTCCAATTGAACAGGAATGTGATACCAGATGTGAAGACCAGAGTGAAAACCATTTGGAAAAAGATCCTGGTGTATGAGCTCCTGCTTATATTGTTTATATGAAGTAGAACAGAGTTTACAGGAGGGATTTCAAATGCCTTTCACACCATCTGTTCCTTAATAAGCCATGGTCTTTTAAGGATTTTGTAAATTTGTTTTTATCTTTGCCAAATTATGCATATTAGAAAAAACCCACATATTTTTTTCCAAATTTGTGGGTGACTTGCTTCCAGGATAACATAAGGCTCATCCACACTCATTCATCTTTTCTCAAGTTTGTAACTACAAATTGTCTGCAATTCCAAATTTGTGCTCAAGTGTTAAGATCTAAAAGACTTCAAAGAACAGATATGTTTGTTTATAAGAGACACTATGCCTTTTTTCCTATTTTCTATCAGCATACCCATGACTTATAAAAGTAAATATTGACCTAAGACAGTAAAAAATAACCCTGACTTCTATGTTTCATAATGTCAAGCATGCTTTAAGACAGACACATCATCAGACAGGTGACAGAAAGCAGATAATCTATATGCGTATACAGGTCACAAGGGATATTTTCCACCTAATCTATTTAGTTTCACATATATCCCCCAATGCCAGGGTATCTAAGCACAGCATGATCCGTAGGTTTGCACGTTGCTCAAGATGTATGATCAGATCTCAAAAAACAACAAATGCTATCAATAAAACACGAAGAAAAGTTAATTACAGGCTTCCATTCACTCACCCTGGCACTCAGGGCCCATAATAATGAATCATTCCTAACATGTAGGAGAGATTGACAGAGGTTTTATAAACTTTCTATTCTTCAAGTTTTTTTCTGTATAATAAGTGCCTGCTATACAGTAGAAAAGTGATGAAGTATCAATTTCATGTAGAATAAGGCACAAATGTTTAAAAGACTAGCGAGACACTAGTTTTACTGCTTAGAGTACTGTGACTAACCACTGAGTCAGAAGAATGACTCTTTCAGTTTAATTAGTCACTGGATGAGCTTTTTTTTTATTCCTTAAATTCTCTAATTTTTATTTTTAGTAACTAAACTTTTCAGGCATGCACTTTTTGAATGATAAGACCTACATTTTGTTTTTGAGAGGTGCTGTGGGAATAAATATGAATTACAAGTTTGTCTGAACTTGCAGAAGTCTGAAAGTAACTTACCTTGCCAATTCTTATTAGATCTCTATATGTCACTGTCACATCTAGGAAGCATATCTTTATTGGCTTAATTTACCTATTCTGGTATTTAGTGTTTTACATACTTAAATATCCAAAAGCTTTTTCTCCTCATTTTTTGGTCATGTGTAGTGGAAAACATCTGCTTTTGCTAGTTACCTTTCCTTCCATTTCCATAATCCATTGATTAAATTAGAAAGAATGTTAACTCACATTCTTGCAGATTATCTTATTCTGTAACATTAAATGCATGACTTTTGAGCATCTTCTAATGGGTTTGATAACCTAACTTAATGAGTTTCCTAACAATTCACTATTATTATTATTATTATTATTATTATTATTATTATTATTATTTCCTATTATTATTTCCATTGCACTTCAGCAAAATGCTTTAGTTCTTTATGAAACTAATGAAAACTGTGTTGTTTTGCCCGAGTTAAACCAGGTTATTGAAAGAACTTTACAAGAACTTGAACAGCTGTGTCAACTGTTATAGTTTATTACCTATAATTCTAGTGCTCATATATAATTTATTTAACATGCCTCATTTAATTTAACATTTTGCATCCTTACCATTTGTATTTTCTTTCTTTCTTTTTTTTTTTTAATAAGAAGGATAAGTTTCAGAAAGGCAGTTGATATATTAAAGGTAGCCCTGTCAGTCCAATTTACTGTGAACCTAGCTGGTGCTGCAGCTTTGTCTTTTCCTGTGTGAGTCTTTGTCTTTTTCTGAAGTGGTGAGTCAAGACTTAGAAGTGTAATTCATCCTCCTCCTCATATAGGTGGTACACAGAGAGAAAAATAAGGAGTCTTCTTCCCACTGTCACTACTCTGATACCCACTGTCTATCTAATTATGTTGCTAAACAAGAGTAACTGGGCCACTGCCTGTAAAAACATATAACTCAGCAGTCAGTAGGGCTTTTATGTTCCTTTTTATGTTTTATTGACATAGATGGGAGTCTGTTGCAGCTGCTAGCTCAAAACCTATTATTCTAGCTAAAATGGTACCTTTTGTTTTGTTATTTCTGAATAAAACCTCATTTTAAACTGTTATCAAGCATCATTGTGGCAGGTAAGTTTCCCCTACATATTATGGTGCTCTTGGAGATTTCATCTCATCCTATGACTTTGCATTGTCCATTGCTTTGAGGTAAACCTGAGTGGCCCAAGTTTGTTCTGTAGTTAAGAGCAGAAGTGCAAGTTTCAGAATAGTATGACATAACAGATTTCTCTCAGAAGTGCCTGTACCCCAGTAAATGACAAAAAACAACACAGAATTTGAGACTAATTTAAAGAAATGCATCTAATCTAATTGACTGTCTTCAACTTCTGATGTGACAGCAACACAATTTGGTATCTCTAAGGAGAAAATAAAGTGTCACAGTCTCTTCTGGTCTAAGTCCACATGTGTATGTATTTGTATGGATTTCAAGCCACCAGACCCAATGTATATAATATCTATGTTGAAAAAGCCCAGCATCTGTAGAATTTTTTTTCCTAAATAATGCTTTCATTAACTTTAATGTTACATTTCTTAAGCAACAGCAAGAGAAAATTTTATTTTTTTTTAGTTTCTGAGTAGAAAGGCAATTGATATGTGTGGTGTTTGACAAATTTAATATTAATATAAATTTTTATTTCATAGCTATGTTAGAAAAAAGACTTCTATGTTTGTTTTCTGCTGCATTGCATTTGAGAAGCCAGTTTGATTTAAAAGGGTGTTTTTCTGCTGCCTTTAGAAATAGCTGTTAGGTGGCAAAATAAGGTTTATTAGACAGTATAAATTAGATTTGGTTTAGAAGACTAGATAGTGTTTCTTGTCACAAATTCTAGTAGGTTATATGTGAGACAATGAGGTATGCTTAAAGATGTTAATACTTACTGGCCTGCAGGCCTTTATTTTTTATTACCAAGGAGTGCAAATAAACCTGCTTGTTAGGGCAGAAATTTAAAGGTCAGTCCTCAGATATAATAAATCATAGATCTAGGAAGAAATAGATTAAGGAAGCCCAAAATACTGGGTCAGCATCTGCAACACAGCAGTGTTGCTTTAATTCTGTAACAAAGAACTGATTCCAGTTATTCTAATCCTTAGGGAATAATTTAATTCTAGTTCAGTGCTTCAGGAAAACATGATAGAAGCTAGAATTCTAGCTTTTTTTTTCAGTTTTACTTCTTACTTTTATGGATCCATATTAATTTTAGGTCTTCTATGGGTTAAATAGTGTGTTCAATTTCATTTTGTCAGGAGATAAGCTGATGTTTCGTGATTTATTTTTAAAATATGTACAGGTTATCTTTATTCATGTATAATTAATAAGTGCCTGTTTGTACAATTTTAATATTATGGGCTTATAAGACTGTATGAATCTTGAGAGGCCATTTAACCTGTGATCAACAGGGATCCATATTTATGTCACTCCTAATACATATTTTCATATGTTTCTAGTTTTGGAGATTGACACTTCCCAGAACAATTTGATGCAGTGCTCCACTACCTTCAAAAAAAGGTATTTTATTTTATTATTTTTTTAAAATCTACTCTGAATTGTCCTCATTTCAATGCAAAAGTGTTATCCCTAGTTCTACCTGCTACAGACATGAAGATCAACTCTCTTCTGGAAAATAATATGTATTTGTTCTTTGCATATATAATGAGTGTCACCTTGTAGTTGTCTCTTTTGCCAATAGTCCTCTCTACTTCAGGTTAGTTAACTGGCTAGTTAAATTCAGGCTGAAAGTTCTGCCTGAATATGAACTCCCCCTTTTTTTTATCCTGTGAGTGGTTGACTGCTGGAACAGGTTTCCCAGAGATGCTTTGGATTCTCCACCCTTGGAGACAGTTAAAATCCAACTGGATGTAACCCAAGTGACCTGCTTTAGCTGAACCTGATTTGACAATATCCAGAGGTTCCTTGCAACTATTCTTTGAGTCTGTGAAAATAATGTCATAGTACAGATTATACATACAGCATTGTCCTTCTTAGCATAAATAAAATTGTGTGTTGCTGAAATCCCTGAGACTTCTTAGTCATGGACAGAGTGTAAAGTATGTTGTTTTTCTTACTTTTCTAAATATAAGATATACATGTAAGTATAAAGGTGAAAGAAAATTCTTATGAAATATTTATCATCAACCAGTGTACAAAAATGATTAGCCCACGCAAATAATTTAATGAAATTATATTTATTTTTAATTATAAGGAGGGTTAAATTTGAATTTGGAAAAAAATGCAGCTTTATCAGATACACTATGGGAGAAAAAAAACCAACAAAACATTTTGGTTCTCAGTGCTTTAACAACCAGTAGACAGTTTTTCGTTTCACCAAGCATAAACCTTTTCTGTTCCAATTCCATATTAAGCTGTCTTCCATGAGACAGATCCAACAGGCAGACAGGATGCATATGTGAAGGATTCTCTATCCTCTCTGCAACTGACAACACGTTGGTTTAAGGTATAGGAGGCAATGGTGAAAACTTCTGGTCTAGCACAGCAGACACATCTCCTCTGTGACTGCTCCACCTTCTTTTGAGTAATAAGTATGAGGCTCTGGGGCCATTTCTGTTTAATATCTTTATCAATGATCTGAATAAGGTTATT
>JANHGL010004106.1:0-27548 GCA_024611195.1 Ceyx melanurus | reverse complement strand
ATAAATATCAGCTAATGAATATACTATATATATGTATATATGTATATATAGTATATGTGTATATACTATATGGTCACTAAGGTACTGAATAGCTGTAGCTTTATTTCAGGATACAAGGTGGTGCTGTTTCTTTTTAAAACTGAAGATATTGTGTTGATATGGTCCTGTAGAAAGCAGTTCTCTACATAGCAGTTCAGGCTAAAAAGAAGCCAACTTTTCTTATCTCCAGTTCTATTTAACTGGTATGCAATTAAACATAACATACATCCATACATTCATATGTACACATATATACATAAATCCCCATAAACAGTTTTAAAACAATAATAGAATTTAGCCTTGTTTATAATGCTGAATTAGAGTATTTTCACTCTGGGTCAGTCCCCTACATTAAAATTAATCTACATTTTATTGTAGAGCTAAGGTACAGGCAATTTCCTGAATAGTGTTTCTTTTCACTGTACCATATATAAATGAATGATATTGGAGCACTTGTAGTTTTACAAATATATTAAATCTCTGTGTTCTATTTACTTAAGTTTTTGGTCTTTATGTCAATTAGGTCTGTGTAAAATAATAACAGTTTCAAGGAACCTTAGAATGTGGATTAATGGAATATCAGGCTAAAAAAACCCAGCAAAAAATTATTAAAAGGTTATATTATTGCTTCCATTAGCATAGATTTTTCAAAATACCTGTCATGTTAAGCTTCATGATCCTGAGAAGATCTTACATTACAGATAAACTGTGCACATGATTCCACTGAAATGGATGAAATTATTTACATAAGAGACATTCATGTCTAAGTCTTCACTGAACCACAGTCCTTAATTTCTCAGATAATGCCAAAATAGACTGCTCATCTTGCCCACAGATTCTTCTTATATAATCAGGCAAAAAATAAGTCTTTTCAGACACCTCCACAACATGCCCAAGTTATTACATCCTGAATGTCCTAGACATTCTTCTGGGACTAAAATACTTTGTATTGAGAAGACTGTTAAAATATACTACCATGATCAGTATGTTTTTATGCATTTGTGCTTTCTGTGGAAATGTAGCCCAGGTAAACATTTTATTGGTCTGTCTCTACAGTTACATAAAATTATTTTGTACACAGTCATACACGGCCACAGAGACATGATACTTGATTATAGTCTCCAGCTTTCAGTTTGTATGGTTTTGTCCAGCACCTACTTTTCATATATACATATGCACATGCATACATGTGCACAAATGTTTTATTTTTAATCTTTTCACAAGATAACCCTTAGTGATACATAGATTATCTAAGTAGGTACCTAAATCACTTCCACAATTATCAGTAAAAACAGAAATACATAGATATCAAGATCTGTAGCTACTGTCATAAATTGTTTCTTAGATTACATTAATCCTCATAACTAATTGGAGTTTTATATCTAAATACAAGGCAAGTGATTCTCATCTTACAAGTTAATAATTAGGGAAATAGTTCAAGATACTCTCAGGATGTGTTCTAATAACATACTTGCAGCATGATATATGCCCTTCATCTTTCAGATAGCATGACTGATGCTTCCCAATATGTATATCTGATAACATAATCCTTGGTCTTGTAGAGCAATTTTGAACACTGAGGTCATTCAGGGTAAAAAAAATAAAATGAAATCTCAGTATATCTAGGTAATCCTCTGTAAAGGTTTTCACTACACAGGTCTAGAATCTATCTGAAACTATAAATAGCCTCTGTGATAGGAACAGATTCTTCTGGGTTTTGATGTTGCCTGTTGAACATCAGTTTCTCAGTTCAGCTACAAATTAGACAACAGTGGGCTCTTGTAGCCTAGTCCTAATTTGAGAAAATCAGTGCAAACATGATAGAATTGCCCTTTTCTGACATAGCTCTGTATTCTAATCTCTTTTAGACTGATTTTTTTTCATTCCTTTTTGTTCAGGTTACCCAAATGAGAATATCTATTTAAAGAGCAGAATAGAATGTCCAAAATTATGATAAAAGGCATGATTATCTATCAAGTAAATGTCAATAAACCTAGATAAAAACCATCATAAAGCTAGATGACTAACTAAATGACTAAAGTCAGGTTAATTTCACAGGGACTAGTAAATATCTACTCAATGCAAAGTGTAGAAACCTAAGGGAACAAAGAAATATTGTTCAAATGAGAAATCTGTTCTACAATATTATCATATCTTGCATAAACATGTAGCAGTATGGATGACACTTGTTATGGGAAAAATATGTTACTTGTATGGATAAAATGGTCTCTAGATGACAATGAAGTCTAGACAAAAATACGTATCTGACAGCTTCTGATTCCTAAGGGTTTGAGGTAATGGAAAAGGTTTTGTTTTTATCAGGAAAGAAGCAAAATTGAAATCTCAACCAAGTATTGTATGCATTTAGAGTGAAAAGAATATATTTACAAATTCCAAAGTCATTATTTAGAGCATGGGTATAGATTTTAGGGAAAAATTAATATATTTTAAGTACATGTGGAATCAAACACTAGCACATTATGCTCCTTTCTCCATATGAGCTAATGATTGAGGGACAAAAGGGAAATCTGAGCTTTTGGACTATGCACTAGAATGCATAATGCATTACATTTTCCAATTATGCTTGTCACCTAGTGATAGGTCACTGGTAAGCATGTCACAGAAATGATCTTATTGAGCATGCTGTTCAGGATTTCCTATTTGTGTTGTGGTTTTTTTCCTACCTGCATTTTCACATTATGCATGGCAACTCTCACCATGTATTCATGAGATGCAGGGTTGTTTGTTTTTTTTTCTCTTACTGATTATTTATGATTATTTCTCATATCAGGAGGTCTGATCCAAATATCAATGAAGGCAATGCAATTAATTCAGAGATTTCAATGGGGTTTAAATTACATCTGAGTTTTCAGCTTTGTTCAGTTTTATAATGATTACATTAATCATTAGAACACAATCATTACAAGTAAATTTAATTCAAATATGAGTGTGAACCTAGGTTTTGTTATGGTTTTTGACAGTTAAGAAAAGGTTAAATAATTTTATTTTACTTTACTTTATAGCACTCTCCTTAATAGGTTAATTTGAAAAGCTTGTAGTTCAATCATTAAGAATTGAAGTAATTGGGATTTATGTTAGGTATGAAGGAGAAAATTAATTGTATGATGTCATCAGATTTGGGGAATCTTCAAGTGTGTATGAAACAGGCATTCAATACTGACATAGATGACCATATGAAATATGGTTCATTACCCAGAAACTCCTTTGTGTTTTTTTTCTGAGTCAAAAATATTAGTAGAGACAGATGTTTATTGTTGTCTTTTGATGAAGGTCATCAAGATGATGGAAGAGACAGTGGCTATTAGTGTAATGTACAAGTAGAATATACTTGGGAGGTTAGAATTTAGGTTTACCACTAACAGCAGAGGTTCCAAGTCTTCAGCTTTCATTCTCCAGGCAAATGTTTTATACAGTATTACAACTATCTGGACATGAATTTCAGCAGTAGATATAGATATACCTATTATGTACACACAAAGTTCTTCAAAGAAGAGATTTATCTTTGGTATACCATTGCATTCTATATAATGTTGATGTCTGCATGATACTACACTTTTCCTTAGTTGCAAAGAAGTTACTACTTCTTTCCTAGGGTTTGATCTCATGAAGAATCAAAACCTTTACATTCATCCAGCAAAGCACTTAAACACATAGCTCAGTAATTAAATAGTAGTTCACATCCAGTTGGGAGTAAGAGCATATTTAGACTCTTCCAGGTACACCTCTGAATATTTGGTACTTTGTAACACTCAGCCCTTACATTCTATAAGTAGCAGACATGAACATAGAGTTTGGCCTTTGTGTGAGGAAGAAAAAAAGATGCGAGGTCCTGTTAGTGACTTTCAATGTGTACTGTAAATATCTGCAGCTGCACTATTTTTAAGCTTGGCTTTTTTTTTTGCAGCTGAGTGAAAGGTGCTGCTTGGTTTACAATGCATAGCAAATCCAATTAAGGGAATGGAGCTGCTGAAATTCTTTTCACATTGAGATCAAACCCAGCTTTGCTAAACCATGTAATTTTTTTTTTTCAAGAAACATAGAACAGAGACACTTACATGCATTAAAATGGTTTCTCCATGTAATAAATGTTACTTACCAGTATTTTCTTTTTGTAATATATTTGTTATTCATACAGAAGAGTTGAATAATTATATAGTGAATGAAGCTCAAGAAGAACATCAATCACAGATATTGAAGAAAACATGACACTGGAATTATGAATAACATCTTGTTTACATAATGTCTCTATTCACAGCATTTGTATTGTCTATTAATGTGTCTATAAACATTTCAATTTATGCATACTTAAATAACCTGGGCTGTGATCATTGTAATGGCAACAGTTTTGGTTTCTTTCACAGTGGTTTTGGTACTATTTCCAGTGAAAGGAAAAAAGCAAAATTGGAGGTGTACCTTAGTGTGTGGAAAAGGAAGCATAGCAAACAAGATAGGTTTCTTGTATGCCTGAGGATTTCAGTTTGGCATTTGGATCAGATGACATGGAAAGGTAGGCAGAATGAGAGATAACATATCTAAACCTGCTTGCATAATGTGAAATCCCCCCCTTCATTCCAGCTGTCTCCAAGCAACAACAGCAAAATCTCTTGAGTTAATGTACCAAGTAATAAATCAAAGCAGAACTTATCTATTTTTTTTTTTTAAATAACCTTTACAAGAGAAATGCAGAAAGCAAGGAAAGAAAGATAAAGAGATCTCCTTATGTTAGTTTAATACATTTGTGATTCTCTTAGTTATCACAGGGACAATCTTGATTTAGAAGTGTAGATGATAAGGAACAGATGCTAAACAAGGTATGCTTTCCTCAGATGAATCAAGGTGATTTTTCTGCTATGAAATCTAGCATAAATGAAAGATATCATATTAAAAATAACACATGCTCTGCACTCCAGGAACTCTTGGGAGAGTTAGAAAGAATGCCAGTGGGGGCAAGGAGCTTTGGCATCTTGTTTCCCTGGGAATATTGCTACTAGCAAAGAGGAAAGGAAGATTGATGTGTGTTTTTAATCAGCTTCAGGTTATTTCTGAAACTTCTGAAAACTCTTTATAGTGGAATGGAGATTAGGAATGTGAAAATATTTTTCAAATGCCTATTTAATTCTGTATTTTTTTCCCTCGACCAGTCCCTCTCTTTACTTGACCCAGTGTATATATTTGGATTCTAAATATTAATTTGGTAAATCAAACAGATACCTTAAAATATTTGATTGCACTTCAATGTGATTGTTGATATTAATAAACTTAGAAATCTCAAATTTCTTCTAAATGTTCCTTGAAAATCATAGCATTCTGGGAACCATGGGAACCAACACTGAAGGACAACTACATTTGCAAATGTACTTGATTAATTCTCAGAAGTTGCTTACTTGGACATTTTTGCCACTCCTTTCATGAATACTGGAAATTCCTTCCTTTCATGATGTAGAAATGTTAGATGTCTCAGTGTCCAAGGATGGATCAGTCTGCAGCATGTGGTGAAATAATTCTGGTCCCATGGCTTAAGAATATTTTTTTCCATAATGCACCATTTGTACAGAAGCTTACTGAGATTCATGGTTGCTGCACAAGATAAACTAGTCCTGTGCTCCCCAGATTTTTATCTTATCTATAAACTATAGTGAAAAAGGTCATAACATATTACAGATTTTCTGTTGCTTTTACTGCTTTATGGTTTTGCTTTTGTTTGTTTGTTTTGGGTTCTTTGACATATTACCATTCTCTAGCTAATAACCTTGTCTCTTTGTCTTTGTATATAGTTAATCAAAGATTAGAAAACATTATAAATCAGAAATTCTTCTAGTTAGGAAGTAAAATAGCAAAACAATTTAATGGACACAAAAATTGATCTGCCTTGGGGTTCTGAGTGCAGCTTTCTTTAGAGACACTATTTGCCAAGAGAAAAAAGTAAAACTTTGGTGTAGGTTTGTTGGATATACTGTATAATACATTTCCACAATATTAAACATGTTTTCTTATTTGTTCAAGCTACTTGTGCTGACTGGAGAATTACAGAACTGATTATTTTTTGTGTAGAACACCAGAAGAATAAAAAATATCCTAATAGACCTGCTGATCCAACATTCAGCAGAGTATGCAAGTTAAAAATAGTAACGGCTACTATGATTAAGGAATGTTGTGTTCTCTAGCCAATGCATTGAATAAAATGAGATAATTAATAATGTATCTAGTAGTTTTCACTCTCCAAACAAAATAGCTGAAATGTATTCACAGCTGTTTTAACTGGAGACAGCTCTCAGCATAGTTCCAGAGGGAAACTCAGACTCAAACCTTTGGAAATATAGTGATATATAACTTCTATTATATCATTCCTACAGAAGCCCTTGGTAACAACCCTCATATTTACATTAAACACAATATAAAAAATACCTTGGTGATAAAGGGCCCAAGTACTTTTTTGAATCTGATGAGTTTTCTTATTTTTGATACAATTTAGACAAAGAGTGATGCAGTCTAAAATCCTCCTCAACAACATACATTTGTTAATCTCAGTGAATATCTGAATCTTGATCTATGAACTAGATGACCTTGACAGAAGAAGTTGTAATGAATTAGTGAAATCTGGTGGTGACATACAGGCATTTCAACACAGGGGATCAAAATTTTATACCCAAAAAGTGAGTACTTGTCACTTGCTCATAAGCTAATAGGAAAATCCACATAAGCTAGGGCAGAGAAGATGAAAATGACAGAGGAAGAAAGAGATCTGTTCTTTTTTATTATACAAGGACATTCATGAGCATATGATGAAAACTGAGTTTATAATTATGCATTTAGTATGACCATAGAGAAAGTAAAGTTATTATTGAGCATAATATATCAGGTGTTTCTAAAAGATTAGAGAAAAACTTTTTTTTTTTTTTTGTGCTGGAAGTGACTCAACTAAGGCTAGAAATTAAAATAAATTCCTAGGTTATAAAGCAATCAGGATCATACTTCCAAATGATGGTGGTGGCAGAAAACAAAATGTGGTTCTGGGTGGAACTGGGAAAACTAATGACAATAATATGATAAGGCAAGAGGCAATTTCCAGTTCTATGTTAGGTCATTTCTCTGGTTTCCAAGATTAAATTCATATGAGTTAAAAAAAAGAGCATGTTATAATGTTCCTCTTAGTTGATTCATATTAGAATAAGTTCACAGCTGATGAAAAGACAGAAAATATAACATTACAAAACAGTTACCACAACACTATTTTTAGAGAGACTAATAAGTGAGTGGTATATTGATGTCAATGCTAACACTCAATGTCTTCTGCACCTGATTACATTGTCCTTCTTGCCACTTTGGAAATCCTATTAGCCTATAATCACTGTGCTCTATGTAGACTTCAGGGGTATTTAATTATATTTCTGGTGGATATCAAAGCTGACTGGATACCTCCATATGACATACTTAACCTGGATTCAACCACATTGTTTCTAGAACTTTTAACTTAGATTCACTCTCTGCCTGAGCTATTAAGTTTGAATAGTATGGTGTTGTGCTGAGTGAAATTATTGGCCTGGATTTCATATTTTTCCATGGTGTTTTATTTACAGACACTTTTCAATATAGTTTTCCAATAATACTTTCCTTCTGTCACAAGCTATCAAAATACATGAAAAGTTTCTTTATTAAATCAGGTTGTCTGCACTCTGAAATGCTTGTCTGAGTCGAAAGAAATGTTAAACTATTAGCACTGAAATTGAGAAATGGCAAGATGGGAAATGATGACAAGGCTGATTGGTGGACAAGGAATTGATGATGTTTGGAAGCCAGCTGTAAAAAAAAAGTTGATCTGAAAGGAGGGAATAAAAGACATAAAGATACCAAAAGGGCTTTCCTTCTTCCTGGTGCTTTATTTTTAAGTGAAGAAAGAGAAATTCTAGCCTGCCTCTGAAAGGGAAACAGGATAAAAACAAGCAACTGGTTGGTTTTGTTGTTGTTGGTTTTTGTTTGTTTTGTTGGTGTGTTTTTTATTGCTGCAGCAGTCATCATTATTTTGTAACAAGGTAATTATATCTAGTCTAGAAAAATATTCCAGCTTTTCATTTAAAAATATCAATAATTATAGAGACTACATTGAGGACTGAAATCAAGTTTTTGTTCTGTTTCATGGAAGTACCACTCAATTTGAAATTTGAATGGAGTAACTTTTCTTGGCATATCCCAAATGTGAAAATGCAAAGTGAAGGAGCAAAAGAGAAAGAAGGGGTGAAGGATGTTTTCAAATTTTCATGTATTTAATGACTATTCCTGTTTATATAAATGTTGAATTTCAGTGGAGTAATTTATGTATACTCACTTCTAGCTGTCAGAACAATGATTATTCTGAATGCATATTTAATCCCAAAGAATGGCTGTTTCTCATCTGGCATGCAAACATTAAAAAAACAAAAAGAATGACTGATCGAAATAATTTATTTTTGAAAATTAACATTTACAATTCCATAAATTTGCTCATTATAATTGTATTTTCAGTTCACAGAATGTTCAGTACAAACTTTACAGTTGCAGACTGCCTTATAGAACGCTATGGTTTGTTCCCAGATTAACAAAAAAAACCCCAAAATTCCCATTTTAGACCATCACAAATACTGTAATTTAAGTGATTTTAGCTAAGATTGCTAAAGATTGTAAAGAAAATAACCATGTACTTAAAACCTACAGAAATAAATGGTGCTTTTCCCAAGAGTATAGCTGAACTGGAACATGGTGTTGTAGTAACATGTAATATATTATCAGAAAAAACAAATCTTAAAAATCTTTATTAGTTTCTTTTCATTTTTTTTGTTCATGTCAATTCACCACTAAATTCAATACAAGCTGCAGGTCTTTGCACACTCCATTATTTATTGCAAAGTTAATTGAACCAATGCTTTGAATATACACAGTTACACAGGCTACTGCAGTAGATTTCAGTGTGACATTTCACCACTGTATTCAATATACAGTCTAATTTTTATAGGTCTCTCTTAAGTTAATTCAATTTTATGGCCATAAAAATTGCTACCTACATAACACTAAATCTGAAAAATAACTTACATGAAATATGATCTTTATGCATGGTACTTACCATAGTAAATATAATTTCTTTCTTACGGGGTGGTTGTCACAGTGAAATGGATCTGGGAAGTTTATAGGTAAGGATGGTACAAATATTGAGCACAAACTGTTCTTACATTCTTTTTATTTATTACAAAAAGAAAAATTGAGTAATAATTTGTTGTTTAATGTGAGTTTCTTACACAATACCATCAATTTTCTTTGTTCATATAAATTTTGGGTGTTAAGAAGAGTGGGTTTTTTTGCACAAGTAGTTTTCAAAAAGAAATTAGTGTCTATTGTCATCACTTGAGGGCCATGTGGTCCTATGCCTGACTTGCATAGTTAACCAGCACTAGTACCTTAAAAAAAAAAAAAGTGGAAATTCTTCAGCATAAGCAGAACTGTGTAAAGTTTTTGCCAGATTGTGCTCTAAATATTAATGGTTTCCAAACCTGGTGGCCTTCTGCACTTTCAGGTTCCTCCTGTCCCAGTATGACAAAAGTGGCTGCTACTGCTCATATTTTCAGTAACGAGCTCCAAACATGCAGGTTCTCTTACTCTTTCCCTTTTGGAAGGCAAGAGGGTTAATAAAGAGCATTTGTTGTTTGTCTAGTGGCCAGCCCAATCCTAACCCTTGACACAAACATACTGGAAAGCACACTTGCACAGAAAACAGTCAGAAATAAAGCTTACTGGAGACAGGAGAATACTCAGAATACTCAGTCTTGGCCATACAAGAATAGTGACAGGGTTGTGTTTTTTTTCTTTTAATATTTGGGCAGCTTTTTTTTCTGTATTTCTCTCAATTTTCCCATACTTGATTCTTCTCCAAATCACCTCAATCCTTCTCTTTTTATGCCTTTGGTTCTTCTTTTAAATGTCCCATAATACTTTTATATAATCCCCCATGACACCTCAGCTATCCCACAATAAATCTACTTTTTCCCATGAGATTAACAGTAATCTTGTTTTCCCCTTCTTAGCAGTTGGAAAGTTCATTTTGAACTTTCTTAAGTCTTTGGATGATTCCTTCAATGACCTATCAGTTAGGACCTAAGAGTTCTGATCTCAAGTATTATCTGTTATTTCCTGCACCTCATGGATTATATACCTGGGTGTTTTATTTTTTTTCCATCTCCTGAGTCTCCTACTAGACCCTTTACTGTACAGTAACCAGAAATTCTCACTTATCATTCCACTAAAATAATCTTTCATAGTAAGTGTCAATCTTATGTTTTGAGGCAAAGGGTTTAGCAGTATTTCTTATTTTCCTCGGTATTCTTAAGCTGTTGGAAATGATTCCCACAGTCTAATTGTTATTATCATGTGAAGAAGTATTTTCTTCTACTGGTTTTCTTGCTTGTTTTTTTTGTGATACCTTTATAATTGTGGTATAATGCCAGAGAACAGACATTTATCTTCTGTGGGCAATTCATTATTTTGTGTGTATTCATTGCAGCTCTTATGTGAATGGTCTTTGTTTAAAAAAAAGAAATCAGTCTTTTCAAACTCTTTTCAAATAAGTGTCTTCCTTGCTCCTGGTTGTTCTTTCCAGGCTTTTCTGCTTCATGTAGTTTTTTAAGGTAAGTAAGCAATTAAAAAAAATAGACTTTCTCACAACAGGAAACAGGAGATTCAGGTAGCATTCACCTTTGATCCTACTTGTTTTATTTTGATGTTGGCAACCCATTCCTTTCAGCTGTGCACAGATTATTTCTCTCAAAGCCTGGTAGAAACTGGAATAATAGATAAAGGCTGGGATGTTGTGTGTAATCCATCTCCCAGCACCATGCTGTAGTGCATACAGTGCTTCAGATGATGTCAGAATATTGACTCCTACAAAAGAACTTTGAAACTGTGCAATTCATAATTTTACTACTTATGCAGCTTAATGTGTTGTTTGCTTTCTGACTGCAGTTGTAAATTAAGTAAATATCTCTCAGTTACTGCAATCACTAATGGTTTCTTTCTTGAGGTAAGCAAGCATCTTAAGGTTTTCCTTATGTATAAATTACTTTGCACTTATTTATTCTGAGTATCATTTCCCCCTTCACTTCATTTGGTTAGTTCTCTCTAACATTTTACTTAATCCTCTGGTTTGGATTAACTCAGTTTTGTAAACTTCAGATTTTGCTGTTACCTTGCTTGTCACTCATTAAATATAATAAACACTGTGGGAATTAAAATGAAAATGAATTACTTGATAGTAGCCAATACATTCATACTCTATTTAGCTGTGCATATCACATTTTTGGTAACAAGTTTGCCTAATAGTATACATTAGTAACTGCATGAAATATCTGTGAAAGAATTGCAAAGCCCTATTATCATTATTTCAATGCTGTTTGAATTCCTGAGTTGTTCAGTGTAGAAAGCACATGGTTCTTCAGGGTTTTGTTACTAAACAAAGTTACTAGATTTTGTTTAACTGCTTTTGGCAAGTGACATCACTCTTGGTTTTGTTGAAAAGAAATCTGGATTTGCAGAGTGGTTGGGATTTAATGTATATTTCCAAATGACATGTCAGCCAACTGAAAATTAATAAATCAGAATAGGTCATCTGTCTTTATGTTCCTAATTATCCTTCTATCCTTTCCCTGTACTAAAATATGCCATGGTTCTGGAACAGACTTTGATAAAAGAACTTTGGAAGCTGTTCCTTATGTGACAAATATTCACACCATATTTCTGGAGAATTACAATCATCAGTCAAAGATATATAAATCAAAACCATACTTTCATTTGACTTTATCAGGGACTATAATTGTCTATCCTTGTTAGGAGTAAATAATGCTGTCTAATATCCCTCTACAATTAACTTGCATCCTACAAAATAGATATAGATGTCTTACACTTATTCTGAATGCATTTGTTCATTAACCAGAGAGACAGAGATAGGCTTTTGCTTAGACTAACATTGACTGACAAGAGAGGAGATGAAGCCTACTTTTTATTACCCATATATATACAGAAGGAAGCCATAATTATCTAATGATTAAATATGGTATTCAACTGCCTGATTTTAATTTAGAAAACAGCTCACAATATTTTTGCAGCAAAACCACAAACAAACAAACATGTCTGTGAAAAAAATATGAACATCATTGAAATTAAAGTCAGCTTAGCAATAAGTGACTGCTTTTTTTTTTCTGTTCATACTAAAGAGCAGTGGCAGATGCTAGGCCATATATTCAATCTGTTTCAGTAAACTCTAAGAAAACTTTTTTTTTCAAATGAAAGAGAAAAATCCCTTCTTATATCTTAAAATTCTTCTAGACACACTTTCACTTAAACTTATTTTTTTCTTCTAATGCCTTGTTTTCATATTGAACTGTTCTATCATATTGAGTCTTTACAGCACAAGGTATCCATCTGTACAAATTTTGGGAAGCAGCATCTTTTAATCAGCACAAAGTGAAAGATTTGATGCATTATTTAATTTGATAAACTTATAATCAAGTTTATAAGCTTGATTTGAATACAATTTTACAATGGCATAGTAATGAACATTTTATTGGGTTTACTTCTGATATACACCAGTATAAATGAGTTTTGAAATCATATGAGTTGAGAATATTGAGTACAGAGTGTATAAGAAAATAATACAAATAGGAAAAATTAGTTTTAAATATGAGAGTATTATAATTTCAGTGTGAGATACTCTGTACATCTGTCTAGCATAAATGAGAATGTAAAATAATGTCTTGCCCAAAGACTTAAACCCAAAACTTAATCTCTGCAGAAGCTAATAACTCCAGATTTCTCTTTAGTCAGCACTTAATATGATTTCTAATATTTTGATGAGGTGCATTCCTTAGAAAAAGGGCATATGATTCTCTTGTATCTATTGTTTGTTTCTTTTATAGTTCATGCATAAAAAATAAAAATCATAATCAGCATTTTTTTTCCCTTCTGATACTATGTTTGTTTAAAGAAGCAGTTGCAAAAAAACCCCAGAGATGTCATATTTTACTGACTGTGGAAAGCTTGGTGGCTTATTAGACAAATTAGGAACATGCAGACAGCAACATCACAAAAGAAATGGGTCAGATTCTGATTGAGAGGAGTTTGTTGGATGTAGATTAGCCTGCCTTAAATGAATATCTGGTCTACACCTTTAATCAAAACTAGATCATTAGTCAGTTACTCTGTCACAGACTAAGCTGGTGAAAAGACACTACCGTGTTATTGGCCTTTTCACTGCAGGCAGTAGACTTCACAGAGGAGCATATTCCATCCTTAATTAGGACATTCCAGTTTTTAATAAGCTTATAGAGAGTTGCTGAATTTTGCTGACTTGTATGTTGACTTGTTATCAATTTGAGAGGTAAAAAAAAAAACCAAACCACTATTTTCAGTAGGATTTTAATTTGAATAAACACTGCATGATTGGACCTCAGAGTGTGGAAAAGGTGAGTAAGCTCTGGTTCCATTTGGCTACTGTAAAAGCAAGAACATAATAACAAAAAGCAACTTATTTTCTTTTGGAGGTCTGATTCATGGCTTGCTGAGGCTGAATGAAAGATTCTTAATGACTGCAATATGTTTTGGATGAAGTCTTACATCTGAGAATAGAGTAAACATACAATATTGAGATTGAAATGCCACACATCTGGTGATTTTAAATCTGACATTTTAAAACTGGCAATATGGTTAAGCAGTTTGTCAGTTGTGACAGGGTTCCCTAGGATGGGAGCTACCTCAGCCTATGTGTATTCACAGCTGTGGGGGAAATGGAAGTGTGGATGCTGTTAATTATTTGTATTTATGTTTAAAGTAGTTTTATTTTCAGTCTCTTGATGTCATACTTCACCTTCTTTAAGACTGCTGAAAGAAAGAGAAAGAAAAAGAAAGAATATGTAAGCTTTAAGGTTATTTTTCCTGCTCCTTGTAATGAGGTTTACATTATGAAATGCTTTTTCCACTGCCCTGACTTCTGAGATGTGTGGTGGATAACACTGTCACATGTAAAACCAACTGGGTATTTGACCTCCAGAACAGTGTGAATGAAAGGTGTGTGTCTGTGTGATGACTGAGGTGATGCAGTTTGTACCAGACCATTCTGATGTGGTGTTATTGTTTGTGAGCTTGACAACACCTTAGACATTTGTCATAAATTCTTTTACTACAGGAATAAGAATTATTGCATGTCAGGAAAGAGTTCTCAAAACCTCTTGTAAGGACAAATGTTCTTCCTGCATGGGGCAAAGGTAATTTCAGATCTGGGTTAAATGGTACAGACTGGAAATGGATTAACTGCACTTTGCAGGAAGTGCTGTGTTTTCTGTTACCTGAAAAAAAAATAATTGCACTTTGAAAATATGCTTTCATGCAAAACAATGACATGATACAAGGAAAATGTGAAAGTGTGTTACCCTCTTAATGCTGTTATGGATTAATGGATTTCATCCTGCTGTGGATTTTACAGACCTTGATCAGGAGGCACAAATCGGTGATTTTGAATTTGTATAGATGAGTGAAAATGTTTACTCGTAATACTTCCCCTTTCCTCACACTAATATGATTGCTAGTATAAATAAAGCCTTTTCATCACTCTTTATTGCTCAGTAGCCAGATTTTCTGACCATAATTATTGGTCAGTTCCACACTGTCTTCTATATTGCAGTGTTCATTGATTAAAAAAATCCTTTGTATTTTTTTTTTTCCAAGGGGTAAGATTAAGTAATTGTTGGGGAAAATATTATTTCAGTCCCCTGTGAAATTTATCTGAAGTTTTGGTATGGATTCACAGTTTTTGTTTTGCTAGAAGTGTCTCGGATACTAAGTCTGATGAGCACTATTTTCTGCATAGATTAAGGCTAAACATTTGAAATGGAAATATTCCTTGAACAAAACTTTTTTTGACTTTGTTTGGGATCATATGACATTACTATTAGCTATTTAAAAGGCAGAGGTGTATTTTTACTGGGATGTCCAGGATCCCTCCACATGTAGTTGCAAAGAAAGATAAATTCATCTGGGTCTTTCACCCCGATGTAATAACACAGGATGATCAGCCCTCTGAGTAGCTCACTTCTCCAGTGAGCTGTAACAGGAGCCCTTGTAATTAGCTTAGTAAAGCAGCCTAGATTTTGGATGACTAAGTTAACAGAGATTAATCCCACCATTAGGATGTCACATTCTCATTCTATCTTTTGATCCCTTGCCTTTTAAGGCCAGGGAATTCCATAGCTCTGGTGACATACTATTCACTACAGAGACTTTTTTTCATTCTCTGCTTCTCCTGCTGCTTCCTGTATTAATCAGTGATTTGAAAATCCACATCACCTTCCAAACTTCTGTATTAATTTCTAGTCTGTGACTTTAATTATAGTTCAAATCACTCCCTAGATATGATTGTGTTTTGCCTACATCCTCATTTTACACTGTAACTTGATTTCTGCTGCTGTTTTAGTTAATATAGTACATGTTATTGCACTAATTCTGTTTATGCTAATTGATGAAATCTACTCTCTTAACTTGCTATTTAGACTAGAATACAGAATAGTTAATTATATTCTGTGTGTAATGTAATTCTGAACTCCATGAGATAGAAACAGCATTTGAATTTTCCATATCTTTGCTATCTTATTACTTCTGAGGTTTGAACAGATTTGGTTCAGGTGACCTAATATTCAGAGATTTTATAAGTGAACTGTAGACAACATCTTCATATGGGATTAATTATGAATAAGTTGATCACAAAATTGCAATGAGATCTATGTCACTGAGGCTATAAAAAAATCACAATCCCTCAAAAAATCCACAAATATCTGCAATTCAGTTTGTTACCACTACAGTCATATAGCTGTTTTTAAATTGCCTTTTTTTTTACTTTTTTTTTAACATAATTAAGAAAACTTGATGTCAGCTCTGAGTAAATGTATGGATTCAATGATACTTTTTTTATAGTTGTTTTGTTGTATTTTAGGAGCTAATGGCAGTACCCCTCATAATTTTCATTGAGAGATTCTATTACATTATTCTAAGCAGTGCCTTATGACCCAGGAAATACTATTCTGGGTGATTTTTTTAGATGTTGTTGCAGTGTTTTTGAATAAAATTTTCAAACTACATTATTGCCACTTTTGCCATCTGTTTAAATATTTTTTTGTATATGAAAACTGTTAGAAGATTGGAATCTCCCATTGGTTTGTAATTCTTTCTAGAAATTCTTTTTTTTTTTTCTAGAATCAGAGGCCACGATTTGGCAACAGGTTTTTAAGAAAAGTGTTTAATATTTTCTCAGAGACAGGTGTTCTTTTGTTTAGATTGTGTTCTAGGCCTATAGGCTATATAGTCTTTTGCAGTGTGGCTGTGCAATAAGAATGTTGAATCGGGCTGAATGCTTCTGAGAACAATATTAAACTGCTTGGAAGGAGAAAGAATAAATAAACAGGGATTCCACTGCAATAACAACAAAACTGAGAATTTTTGTCCCCCTAGCATGGGACAGGATGGGTAGGGGTGACTGAGATGGAATTCTTAGACTGAAATAAACAGGCTTCCTCACAGTCACCTAATGGACTATTAAATAAACCTTACTTTGGGTAATCAGAAATGTGATTTTCCTTATTGTCATGTGCTGCATCCTTTCTTGCAATAAAATAAGAATTTGATAGATCATATTGTTTTCTTCTATAAGAAATGCAGTATGTTTGTGTATCTCCAGCTATCCCACAGAGCTGTAAATTGCTTCCATTATTTTCCCTGGTTTTTGCTTTTGTTGTCTTGGCAACAAAACATAATTTGTTCTTACATGTGTATTATAGTCAAACTCTATAAGTTAAAGTTGCAAAATTTCTTTAAGTAATAAACTTCTATTTTCACTTGGACATAATATCCTGGAGGCGTCTGACTTTAAACTAAAGCACCTTCTTGGTTGAAGCTTATGAGAAGTGTACTTTAAAAGTTAATAGAAAAGAATTTGCTTCATTTCAATGATGCACAATGGAAAAATATTTCTAAAGGGACAGGAAAATATTATTAATAATGGGATTATTTTGTCCTAATTTTTAGGCATCTGCCCCTAATTCAGGCATCTAAAAGTTAGCCAATTAGGTCCTTCTCAGTGGAGGGAAATACAGACCTCCAGAGATCTATTAGTTTTGTTCCAAATATGATTTTAAAATAATGGAAAGTAGGAAGCTGAATTGCCCTCTTGAGATGCCTATTTCACTCCTTTAATTATAATGGAAACTTTATGAGATTACCTGAAATTCAGCTAAGATTTAAATGTTTAAACCACAGCAGATGAATCTCATTCAAAATTTCTGTTCCTAGTAAGAGTAACTCAAAAGCATGTGGTTTTAGTCTTCTTTTGCATATGGCTAGTCCTTGTCCAGGAACTTGATTTCAAACAGTCAAGAAACTGTTCATTAATGGACAGATTCCTTGAAGCAAGAGGAGTCACATCCTGGCTATACACATTATAGGGATATATATATATTTCTGAGCATCATGTTCAGATATTTTGAGATTTCTCTGCAATAAAATTTCATTTTTACCATGTTCTATAATTATGCACATTCAGCAAGTTTGTTTTTTTCTGCTGCTACTTACTTATCAAAAGCCTTTGGAGGTCTAGTGTTTTTAACAAATTGATAACCTCCCTGCAAGCCTGAAGACTAATTCAGAGAACTCTAATAGTTTTGCAAAACATAGTTTCTATCAAAAAAAAAGCTGTGTTGATTCTTTCTCCATGCTAGATTATTTAACTGAATATTTACTTATTCTTTATTAGATTTTTAAACAATTATCCTATTTCTGAAATCAAACCTATTAGTTTATAATAGCCTGAATGTCCCTCAAGCACTTTTCCAAATTTGCTATAATTTTAGCCTTTCATTCCTCCAATTCTCCAGCTAATTTAAATGCTAATCTATATAACACAGTTACTAGTTAAAGAATTTATAATTCTGAGTTCCTTTAATGCTTAAAATTATGTACTATCTAGCCTTATCAAATAGTTGCTATTTATTTTCTTATTCTTACATTCAGGTAACACTGTAGTTTGAGACAGTTCCTCCAAGTCATTTCTTGTGAGGAAAGTTTTCAGCATGGGACTCTTCCCAAGCTTTTCTGTAGTAAAAAGTGATGCCAATCAGAGCTTCACAATTTCTACCATGATCTTACTGCTTTACTATATGAAATATCCTTCTTTCCCTATATTAAATATCTGTTGAAATTACAAACTTTGTGGCAAGTATTTTCCTCTAGCATGTTTGAAAACATCATGAATAACTTCATTCCTGTAACAAACTGTTCTTCAGAGTTGGTCAGTTTTGGTTTTTTCTTGGTCTTCTAAATATTCAGAATTAATTTGCCAGGGCTTATGATCCCTTTCTTTCACTTTATGTGGTCACAGTCCTCATTTTCTGAAATACAATTCTATGCTTCTGTTATCCATTTTTACTTTTTAACTTTTCTTCTCCACTGTTTCTATTTTTTAACTAGGTCAATTTTATGGTTATTTTGTCTCTATTAAGATGACTTGAAGGAACCTCTATACTAGTTGCAGAATATTATTCTTTGTCTACTTTTAGTAGAGCTTCCTGGATAGTTGCTTCAAGAAGCTGAAGTGTCATGAAGTATCTTACATCAGCTGAAGTTTGTTCTGATACTACTTGTTCAGACATTTATCCAAATCTTCCTGGAAATAATTGCAGTATCCTATGTATTTATTGCTCTTGTAGATTTTTGGAGTCTCTTAGTCACTGTCAGTACCCAAAAATTGGTATTGGAGTTGCAGTCATCCTCTTCCCATTTATGAAAATCTTTCATTTTGTCTAGTTTTAGCTATGTGGCTTATTACTTGAACAAAGTTGTGTTCAAATAGATATTCACTTTTTTCACCTTGTGCCCACTGCCTCTTGTCCTGTGGTCGGGCACCAACAAGAGTAGTCTGGCTCTGTCTTTAGACATGCCCATTAGATATTTATATACATACATCAATTCCCCTTGAGCTCTCTCTTCTCCAGGAAGAACAACTCCAGCTCTCTCAGCCTCTTCTTGCACGTCAGTTAAATGAGTCCCTTCTTCAGCTTCACTTTGGTGGACTTACTCAAGTTCGTTCATGTCTCTCACGTACTGAGAATCTGAGATCTGAACCCAGCACTCCAGATGCGTCTTGCCAATGCTGAACAGAGCAAAAAGGTCACCTCTCTCAACCTGCTGTCAATCCTTTTCCCCTAATGAAACTACAGACACTTTTGGCCTGCTTTGTTGTGAGGGCACATCACTGGCTCATGTTCCAACTTGTACAGCCAGATCCCCCAGGTCTTTTTCTGCAAAACTGCCTTTCAGTTGCGTGGATTGGTGTACGGGTTCATTCCTCTCTAGGGTCATGGCTTGGCATTTCCCTCTTTCTTCTTGCTTTCTTGATCTGATCAAACTTCACTAACAAACATGATAATACAACAGGTCAGTAATGATGATTACTACGTTGTCCAGAGAACTCTATAATCTCTTAATAGTAAACCTGCAATGGTAGGATTTACTAGTGTCCTGGAAGTGGGCCTACTTAGGATGTCTGTGTAGTTCCCTGTGGTTAATAGTGTCACATTAAATTATTATTTAATTATTTATCTTATTAACTTATAAGATAAATAAAAATAAGTAGATTAAAAAAAGAAAATAAAATACACAACTTTTTTTTTACCTGTTGGCTGTGTATATTCTACATCCCTAAGACTGCTGTTATATTTCTAAATTTATCTTTGTGTTTCTGAACCTATGCTGCTCAGATATGTGATACCTTGACCATGATATTGTAGAATGAATAGTTTCAGTAAGACAAATTATTCTCTTTCAGGTATTAACATTTCTGATCATCCTAATTGAAGCCAGTGTTTTATGATTCCTTCTACTCACCTTTTCTTAAAAAGTAACAGTGAATTCTTCCATTAAGAAAAAAAAAAACAAAAACAAAACAACCAAAACCCAACAGTTTTTCTCTGATAAGCAAAAACTACAGTTTTACTTTTTTTTTTTTTCCACCCCCTGTTGGGGCTGTTCCTAAACACTGAGTGATAGTCTTGCCACCACAGTACTGCTCAACAGAGCTTGAAATTAGCAAGAGGAGCTCAGGCTGTCTGACAGCTAGTTTTACCATGGCCGCCAAGTCTGAACAAACAGCAGCAGCTATTTTGCTCACAGGGGAAATAAGGTTAGTGAAAATATTAAAGAAAAGTGAATGCCACTGCTGGCATGGCAACACTTTGCAGTAATTGGCTCCTTGTGATTCATGCTGGCCTGACTCTGAGAGCTACAGATGGGAAGCTTAGAAGCTTTAGTTTGGAGCTTATAAACTCTTAAGAAATGGCAAACAGATCAAAAGTTCACTGAAGTAAGTGGAATTCTCTAAATTCCAAGAACATTTCTTGTTAATTTACTTTTCTGTGAGATAATTCATCTAGCAGGATAATAACTGTTGTTACCATTAAGTTCCAGGTGCTCTTTTTCATGAAAAGCTTCTGTCTTTGATCTTTTCCAGAACTACTCTTATTCATTAATCAACAGCTGTTACTATCCTTAGTATTATTATTGAAAGTAGGTTTTTACAACTAGATAAAATGATTAATTTTGAAAGATGTTGCATATATCTTCCTGATAATTAGGTGTAACTATTATGGGAGTTACTAATAAAGAAGAAAACTTGGGTTGTTCAAAGGTTAAATATAAAACCCCACTACTGACTGGTTAACACAATTCGAAAAAAAAAAAGTTCTATTCATATATATATGTCAGTTATGGAATGAAAATATTAACCATATCAGAGTTATTAATCTTAGTAATTTTTTAAAAAAATCATTTGGTTCATATTTGCATTCCAGGTGACAGTTGATGGAATTTCTATTGCTGTTCCAGGGTCTGCCTTAAACTGTGATATGGATGAGAGAGCCTAAAAAAAGTAAAAAAAAAAAAAAAGTGAATCTTCTAAACTTCTTCAAAGCTTTAACTTTAAATATGGGGATATTCCAAATGTGTTTGAGGGAATTCACTTCCATATTTACAGAACATAAAACCTGCTTTCTTTTTCTAATCAAATTTCACCTCACTGACAAACATGATAATACTCCAGGTCAATAATGATGATTACTAGTCTGTCCAGAAAAGCTGTGGAGCATCTGTCCTTGCAGTTATTCAAAACTCAATTGGACAATCACAGAACAGCATGCTCTAGTTGACCCTGGTCTGAGAAGAAGGGATGGGCTAGGTGATATCCAGAGGTCCCTTCCAAACTCTGTGATATTGTGTGATAATATAATCCCCCAGAAGAAGAGCTTGATGAATTTAATGCCTGTGATATTTTTCCTAATATGCATCTTTATGCTATGTTACATCAGAGCCCTGATCCTCATGCTTTTGAGGCTGCACGTGGTTCTATGAGGCAGAGAGCCATTTATATTGACCAAAGAATTACACAGAATTATTGTTGAGGCTGGAGTAGACCTCTGAGATCAGCAAGTCTTTTTTTCAATTCCTTCCAGTTCACATGGAAAAACATGTAATTAATCTAAAGCAAAGTATATAATAATATGGCAAGAGAAAGACTACTTTAAAGAATATTTTTGTCTTCTCAAAACCACAAATGTTAATCTGGAAATGTAAATGTAATGTTACATCTAAAAAAAAAAACCAAACCCCACACACTGTGAATTACACATCATGAAACATCTGCCTTTATAACCCTGACAACTCAAAAGGAATAGAGGAGACGGAGTGAATCTGTTTCTGATGATATATAAGGTAGGAGCAACTCCACCCATATGAATAGTAGCTACTGAGCCAGAAAATCAAGCTTTACCATGAGTGAAACATTAGATCCCACATGAGTATTTTCCAGTCTAAATGGTTAGTAGGTTTAGTGGCATTTCATTAGGACTACTCACATCATCACATCCCAGTGATCCTGTTCCACATCTGCTCTGCCATCAGTTACCAACAAAATTCTGCTATACTCTGTTTTGATTATCTGCAATATGAAAATACTTTCAAAGATGACCTTTTGGTAAGTAATTTTATACCTGCTGAGAGCAGTTTTGTTTTGACATCTGAATTAAACAAAATATAGAGAATATACTATTTGAGACTTCAAGCATATTGTCTTTTAGCATAGTTACTACAAATAAAACTGATTAAATCCTCCACAACTCATTTAACCTTGGAATTAAACATGCATGTAATTGTGATGGTCCCACACCACAGTTCATGTAGACTTTTAACTATCCAATAATATTATTTTCCACATGCCTTAGAAATTTGGAGTGCCAGATCAATTCCTTAAAGACTTGTCATGCCTACCCAGCAAAGTAGTATTATGGATGTTTGATTAATGTCCTGATATTGCATTGAAATTAGCAGTATTGTTTCGAAATATTTAATCTCCTGAAGGGTAATTGTAGCTTGATATTCAAGGAATTATGCTGCATATAAAAATTATTTTTTAATGACAACTCTTCTCATTTTCATTTTTTTATTATATAATTTATAAACAGGAAAATACTATGTAGCCTAACATTTTTAGAGCTGTTTCATTTAAAAGACCGCATTGTTTGTCGTTTGTCTTCAAACAAAAGAAAATGCGACAACTTATTCAATCATTTTACACTTCTGCAAAACTAGCATTTATTAGGACTGCAGAAATTCAGCAAAGGTCTGCATCTTCCTAGAGATCTTTTGTCATGTTATGACTATTTTTAAATTTTAAAATAAAATCCTGTAAAACAAGCATATTTGTGATATATTCTGGCTAAAGAATCAAATATCTTGTCTAGAATGGACAGTTTGACTGACACCTAAAATGACTATATATGTATCTACTATTCATACTCTTGCTTGAAACTGGTTTATGCATCAACCCAGAGGTGTGGGTGTAGTTTTGATCTGAATGAGCAAGTTTTTTGGCCTTGAGGCTTTTCAGATCCTGGAGTGAATCAGGACCAGTGGGAACTACTGTGAACTATGTCAGGATTCACAATGCTTACTTCCTTTCAGAAGAGAAATATGTGATATCAGGATTTACCAGCAGTTATTCCCCTGTCCTTTCTTTAGACAATACTGGGGGTGTAACAAAAAACCCAAAAAACCCAAACAAACAAAAAATCCACTTGATTTGATATAGGTTTGCATGAAATATGCTGAATTCTTTTCTGTGCACTTCTTGCACTCTTCAACCATCATTTTTTTAAACTCACGACACCAGAATATTAAGTGCTTTAAAAAGTGTATCAATTACATTGGTGGGGCTTTCACAGGCAGGGAAAAAAGAGCAGTTTTTTTAAAGGAGACTTGCTACCCCTTGACAGTGGTAATTTCAATGAAAAAATAACATAACCTTTTGGAAAATTCTAGTGATTCTGAATATGTTTTAGTTTTACATCAATATCATGTGCCTGACTGTGTACTTATAAACAAGAAAACTTCATTCCTAAAGAACTAGTAAATTTATGTGTCAAATACACAATCACACATACAAAGCAAAGGCATTAGACAACATAGAGCAAAATCAAACACTTCCCAGTGTGGAAATGTGAAGCAGTTTCTTTCATCTTCACGTTTTCATTCTTTGTAGAAAAGACTACCTAAGAAACTTTTGCAAGCTTTGCTTTTCTTTTCCCCAAACCCACAGCAGTCTGGCTTCGCACTGGTGGGTTTTCAACCTTAAGCAAAGACACATCCCAGACACAAAGATCATCTCCATCATTCAGCAGGATGCACATTGTCACCCTATAATAAGAACTGATAAACATTTACAGGAAAAGTCTGCCAGAATATTTTTAACATAGGCAAAGAAAATATTTTTATTTCACTTGTTCTTAGAAATGTCTGAATCATTTGGCTGAAACTTTTTGGTTGTTTCTTCAGTGACAGATGGATTACAGATCTGACAGATGAGCTAAACTTTCTACTGGAGAAGAGAAAGTGTGTACCTTTTGGGTATTGAATCTGCCTATGTGAAAATTTAAAATACCTATTTCAATGTGGCTTTTTTGTTTAACTATATGGTTTTTTTTGTCCCCCCTTATTTTTGTTGCAAGTCATTAGTTCACTTCCTCTGGTGTTAGGACTATTGTTTTCACTCTTCTTTTTAAGAATTGTCTCTTTTTCTTTGATTCTAATACAGTCAACTACAGAAATAACCTTTTTTTTTATTATATATGAAGAAATATTATGCAAAATCAGAGCAATCATGCAAAAGAAGGAGCTAAAAGAGAAATTGAGGAATGAGTTACATCTTTTGTTGATCTAATACATGGAGCATGTCACTGGCACTCAGGAGTATTATATTGAAACCATCTCAGGTGCAAATTTCATCTGTGACTTTGGTTAGGTTTCTCTGCTGTGCAATTCATGTATGTAAGTTGAGGACATTGTTTCTCCAGTATTATTAGATAAGAGAGAAAAGAATCTCTTGAGACCATTTCAATTTCTTCTAAAACAGGTGTTTAAGCCAGGAGATTAATCAGCAGAGAAAGTGACTGCCTTTCTCTCTTGCCTTAGGGGGAATTGGCAGAAGTAGCATAGATTGGATACTAAATTTATGTATAACTAAAAGTAACTGAGTCGTATCACAAAGTATTTTTGCTCCTTAAAGGAGTGTTTGAATTTTGATGCAAATAATTCAAAGTAAAAATTTTTGAGAATCATAGAATGGTTTAGGCTGGATGGGACCTTTAAGGCTCATCTAGATGTAGATTGTGTGGGAATTAATCAAAAGCTTTATGTTTAACCTCACAGCTTTAGGCAATCTGGCCTTTCATTACTGAGGTGGTTTAGAAAGGTGTCTATAAGTCTTATAGCTGATTTTTTCCCATACAAATATCTTGTCCTGTTTTTAATGTTTACCAAAACCCACTCTTACCACTTTAATAAAAAGATCCTATCCAGGAGTGGACAAGTGTGCCTAGAAGAACTAAATGTGAAAAATGACAAGACTAGCTCCTAATTTTTGTGAGGAAATGCCTTATATTTTCCTGTTGATCACCTCCTAATTTTATTAATTCCTACTTGATTAATCTATATCAGAAAATCTTGTTGACCCTTAAGACTTATGAGTTGAATTGAAGCGGATAACTTCTACTGTAACACTGTACTGATAGGGATCAGCACTGAATAGGTTTCCTGAAATAAAAATACTATTTCTGTTGATTCCTAAAAGATCTAAAATAAGTCATGTTGGTAATTTTTCCTTCTACCTTTTTTGTTTTCTACCTGTTGTGTCTGTTAGTATGTTGATATAATTTAATTCATTGAGGCATGTACAACTTATAAAGTTGTTGGACAGAGGTACTGTTCTTCAGTAGGTTTTGGTCTGTGAATGAGGCATCATTCTTTGAATTCTAAGTTAAAGAAATACAAAATTGTCATAGTATTTTTTATTTTTTTCTTAAAGTAATAGAAAAGACAAATTCATTTAGTGTTGGGGGGGTTGTTAACCAAAATGATAGATATTTGCTGGTTTGTCAATTACACTGTCATTAAGACATTTAGAATGTCTGTTTTGGATCAGATTGGAGGAAAGAAATTGCTGTTGCACAACTGCTTAACATTGAAAGGATAGTTGTTTTGAAGACTTCAATATAATGAGAGGAAAAGACATTCTGAAAATGTATAAAGTCTACTGTTGTATGTTTAGAATTGTTGTGCAATGTGTATGCTAAGAGATCCAGACTACAGACTGGATCTACACTACACAAACTTACAGTATATGCTATTTATAAGGGTCACATCATCTCTCAGTGTAGGTGATTAGAATCACTTGTAGCTACAAGAAAGATTGTGTAATCAAATACAGATAAATATGGGTTTTTTTAATTATTCACACCTGCACACATTCAAAACAACACACCCCACTGTATCTTTTAGATGCTGTAAAAAACAAACATGCTGTTCAGATTCAGTGTGCTATTTTTAAATGCCCACAATTGGTTATTTAATCCTCAGCTGCTGCATGTTTGTGGTGTTTTTTGGGATTTTGTTTTTTTCCTGAAACATAGCAGAACTTACTTTTACCATGCAGAGAGATCTACTATTTTGTTTCATTTTATATTGAATTCATTGTTCCATCTGAAGGGAAAATAATGTGTTTGTTGTTGGGCTCTTGTAAGAACTCTAAAGAAAAGTGGATTCATTGAATATATATTTTACCCAGCAGTTTGGGAATTACACCACTCTCCCAAGAATGTTAGACATGGATTTAGTTCCCTGCTTTGTTTGAAGAGATATGAAGTGACACCAACACCTGTAATGCTACCTGTAATTCTGTGTTAAGACTGAAGAATGGTGAGGGGGAGGATGGAAACCAGTTCATGTTATACAAATAATTCAACAGTCACCAAAAAAAACTTGACAGATATCATCACCTAGTCTAGTAAATGTATCAGCTAAAACCCAAAAAGATAATTCTAGTGCATGAGTCTCTGACTCAGAATAGCTATTATAGTACTCAATAATCAGATGCTTAGCCTTCATGGTGATATCTGTACCAGCTCTGACACTGTCTTTGATTCAGAAAAGGGATCTAAACTTGGGATTTCCATCCTCCAGTTGAGTATTTTAACTGCACTGGGATACTGGCCCACTGCTGTCTCATGAAAGTAATATTTCTAGGGAAGAGACACTGATATTTTGTTTTGACAGTGACTGTGATTTTATATTATTTTATAAACTGCTTCTGTTTTTTGTCTATGTCTTACATATTCAAGGAACCCCTGGGAGTTTTCTTGGCCTATCCAGGCACTGGAAGGTTTACTATTTGAACTTAGTCAGCCCCAAAAAGGCTACTGGACATGTTCCAAGAAAGTTTTCATAACCACAGAATCTTGATTCTCTTTATTTGTATATGCTCCCTTATGTCCTGGTGGTAATTCACATTAGACCTCCAGGATGTTGCTGTTTCTGTGCCTTAACTTTTGTCTACATCACCTGTCATTATTTTTAGGTCAAGCTACAGCCAGGTCTTTTTCATTTATGGTTAGTGAACGTTTCTGCTTTTCATATTAACTCATCTGGCTCCCTTTCTGTGAGAAAAAGCAGAGAAGAAATTAATAGCCTAATACTTTACTTGCTCTTTGCTTTCTCTTTTCCATCTTCCCTCTGGGTGGGCATGTAAGGTGTCTCCATATTTTTTCACTTGTTTGTCCTTTTCCATTCCTTTCCAAATAGGGATAAAAAAGAAGAGAATAAAACTTGCCCAACAACAGCATAACTCTGCTCTGACATTCCTTTCCCCTCCTTTACCATTTATATTACAACTCTCTAACATTCTCTCCACCCAAACAAATGCATACATTTACTTTAAAATCACTCTATTGAATAAACCCAGTGCAGCCTGTGATGTCAATTCACAGATTCACAGATATTAGGGGTTGGAAGGGACCTAGAAGATCATCTAGTCCAACCCCCCTGCCAGAGCAGGG
>JANHGL010004105.1:16730-49108 GCA_024611195.1 Ceyx melanurus | reverse complement strand
CCATCGTTGTGCTTCGCTTTGCCTAGAGCGTGTCTTCGGGGCTCGGCTGGCCGGGCGAAGCCGCGAGGGTCCTGCGCTGCGTCTCCGGACACCCTCCGGCAAACGGCAGAGTTATGTAGAGCTAGGGTTCCCTTTCACAGCTTCCGTCAAAGCTCGCGGAGCGGAGCGGGGCGTACTCGCAGGCGATCTGCTTTCCCGCAGCCGGGCTAGCGCTTCTTCCTGGTCTGCCGAGGGGTTCTGCTCAGCGACTCTCCGCTTCTCCGAGCAGTGGCGGGCGGGTAAGGCTCTGCGGGGTTTCGCTTCCAGCAGAGAGGAGCCCAGGGGTTTTCCGCGTCCGAGACGCAGAATAGGTGCCGAAGCCGTCAGGCAGCCTTGTCAAGGGTATGGGGGTGGGAGGGGGTACACGCTTTTTTATTTTCAGGGTAAAAGCAAAAAGAGGAGACGATTCCCCTCCCATCCACCCCCATCCCCGGTAAGGTGACTAATGATGAAGCATTACTAGTGTTCAGATTTAAAACAATTCATTACCAATTTTCCTGTCTGAGGTTGAAGCTCTAGTAAATAATAAATCAGCTAAACAAAAGCCGACTTTAATTTATTGCCCCAGCGCTAATTAGAAGCATCATTTGAGCAATAAACTTAAACACTTCCAGCAAATAATGCACGTGAAACCCTTCTCTCCTGTGTCTGGGCGTTTGTGGCCGCACTACATTAAGACCAGCTTCATCTGTGTCGGAATTTGCTCTCGCTGGGATGAATAATTGAAGGGGGAACAGGATCCGAGGAGGCTATAATTGAAGAGCCCTTGTCACCTCTGCTTTTATGTATGTTAGTGTAGAAGTCCATCAGCAGCTCCTTGATGGTGTATAAAACGAAGTGGCAGCCCCTCCAGCAGCAGGAGATACTGTATTCCATTAAAAAGACCGTGTACGTGTGTGTGCCGCAGAGAGGGAAACTCTCGGGGCTAAAAGCCACTTGAAGTCTTCAGACCGATTGATCTGTATTCTCTCGTTATAATCCGTCTCATCATACTTGAGTTAATGAGGCAGGGGCGGGGGTGATCTGATGGTCCTTGACAAATTCATTAGGGAGGCTGCGGGACATTTTATTTGACTGTTAAACATCGTGTTTGTTTGGTTTAAGCGGTGCCAACATCAGCATGCTGCTGCCTGGAGCAATAGTGTTTTGTTAGCAACGGCTTCTGTAAAAGGATCCTGGAAAGGGGACTCGGTGTGCGGAGTGTTTGCTCCTGCCTGGGCTCCTCCCTCTCTCCCTCCCGGTAACGCGGGGAGCTCGCTCTGGGCTAAATCCAGGCGCGTTATATATTCGATACAATGTTATTTTCTTCACGCTAAGGATGACAAAGTAGCAGCGAAACCTTTTCGGTTTTTCTTCCAACCGCCTACCTCAAATGTTGTGTCTGTATTAACCTTAAAAAACATCTGAAACAAACTGGAAAAAAAGTCAAGAGTTTTAGCGAGAAGCACTCAAGTTATTTGTGTTACCATGTAGCATACTTGCCTTTAATCACTAAGTAGCTTATGGAAGGACATCAGTTACATATTTCAGAGCTTTTTTTTTTTTTTTTAATTATTATTATTCTGAAAGGTGAATTTTAAAGTTTCTATAACATACTTCTGGTACAAGGTGTAATTTTTGAGGCAAATGGAAGTTTAATCAAATCGACTTGAGGCTATTAAAGGATTTCTGCCAGTCTGACCTTTTTCTCTCCTTCCCCCTTCACTGAGAAGGGAGGGAAAATGAATGCAGGAACAGGTGCTCCCAAAAGGGATAAGAAATATTTTTATGAATAGTATATGAAATATGTATGGTATATGTATATGCTTTGTTCCTGGCAGCTTTGTAGGTGAGACCCATCTAGTGTACCATTATTTTCTAGTACTTGTTTTCCTCTGTGTCCTTTCATTTAAGGGAAACAGTTTTGTGGAAAACAGAATAATTAATCTGGTTATGGAACTTAACACTGTATTTTTATTTTCCTGGAGATCAGTCTTCAAACATTCTCAGCTTTAAGTGCTTTGTAGGACTCTTGCTTCCATTTATAGAAGAACAGTATGGGAAAAAGAGCTAGTGCCCTTTGCCTGTCATTTTCATACATTCCTGCACTGCTGATGGAGCTTGAACTGCTGCAGGGAATGTATGGATTTGAAAAGAAATGATTCAGTAATGCATGTTGCATTTCTCTATGGCAAAACTAGGTTAATAGTCTCTGTAAATTCTGCTGTTGAGTTTGATAGGTAAAATTCTGTTTGTATTCAATTAGTACAGCATGCACCTTTGCTGAAATTCCTGGCTAAGCTTTACTATCTGCTATTACAAAGTTATTTGATTGCACACACTGGGGTAGAAAAGATGCTTTGTTTCCACATGGCATTAATGTGTTAAAATATTGCATTTAGACTAGATATCAGGAAGAAGTACTTTACCTTGAGGGTTGTAGAGCAGTGGATTAGGCTCCCCAGGGAGGTGGTTGAGGCACCATCCCTGGAGATACTCAAGGTGAGGTTGGACAAGGCTCTGGGCAGCCTGGTCTAGTTAAGGGTGTCCCTGCTCACTGCAGGGAGGCTGGACTAGATGACCTTTGGAGGTCCCTTCTAGCCTTAAACATTCTATGATTAGATGATTCTATGATTCCTGTATTTTTTCCCACTGAAATTGAATAGTATGGTAGATAATTTATACATGTTTCTAAGTCTCCCTTAGCTTTCATTTCTGCAGTGGGAAAGGGTCAGGTGACAACTACTCCTTCAAGTACTTTATTTTTACTTTCCTATTCTGTCGTAAAAATTGAATGTGTTCATATTTCGGTGTTTAATCACAAGCAACCTGCAGCTGGAAGCTTTTTCTAATGTTCTGAGTCTTGCATTAAAGGATAATGTCTTTTCTCCTAATGACTAATGGTGTCTTATCTGTAAGGTTGCTTTGGATGCAAACTGTTTTGCAAGTTTGTCTTCGGTGAGTTTGCAATCGGGGAAAATCAGCCCCATGTTCTAGAAAATAATGGTTTTAGTGCTTTTGTAGCATTTTCTTCTTGTTAAAACTTCTCATGGGCCTGTAGCTTTGTTTGGACACAGTTGACATGAGTGCATGCTAATTTATCTAGCAGAAATAACCAATTTTGTGTGTGTTGGTCTTTATTTACAATAATTGAGTAATTTAATTACATCAATTCTTACAAATAGCAGGGCGTGTAACATGCCAGGATTTTGTCAACTTAGTCTCCATTTAGATGCAATAATATGTACTTGCTAGAGAAAAACATGAGGTGGGCTACAGAGATAATGCCTTGTCTGGTTCTTAAAAATGCTGTGAGGCTATATGAGTGCTTCTTTTAAAAACAGGGAAATTACAAAGATATTCTAAGCACAGTCAAAGTTCTGGAAATAAAAAACATGTATCAATTTGCATGCGTTTGGCCATACCTTTTTATCAGTAGCTGTGTGATGATTGCTATGTTTATTGCCTTAGATGTTCATGTATCTGTGCATATGTGTTAATAATCAAGACAACAAAAAAGAGCTTGAGTGCTTTTATTGGATAGATTGTTATTTTAAAGATCAAAAAAACTTCATGCTGCTAGCTAGGATGAGGGCTTTTTATACGTTAACTCAAATTCTCAAACTATACCATTAAAAAAAATGTTAATTTCTACCTCCAGAAGTGAAAGCTGTTTCTTTATATGGTTAAATTTTTAAAAGTACTTACTCCAGTACCACATCTAGCGACGTGAAATTCTCTGCTCCTCACGAGCCACTGTACAGGTTACAACCTTTCAGTGAGTTTCTATGAGTGCAGTTTACAAAGGGAAAGGGTGTTGTGGGAGGAGGGAACAGTGGGCTCGCTCAATCTTCTCAGTAGCACTGGTGACCAGCATGGAATATATCAAATCACTTGCTCACTCACTCTCTCTCTCTCTCTCTCCCTGTATTTTAAGATGATTTCATTTAGATTTTCCAATCCAGTAGAAAAGGCATGCAACTTTTATTTAATTAACAAAAAGAGAGTTTCCTGTTTGAACAGTCTTCTAATTATTCCCTCGTTCAAATATAATATGGTTTAAATTCGTAATCGGAGGCCTCTACATTTCTGCATATTGTACGTCACAGTATTACATTTTTATCCTTTGAAAATACTATGTTGACATAAAAGTAGTGTATTGCTAATCATAAAATCATTGTAGGGTTTTGTTGCTTTAATGAGAGAATCAAACCATAGCCATTCCTCTTTTATATCTTGTTGTGCGTATCTTATTTCTGAATGACTTTTACATGATAATATGCTGTTCTCTTTTTAGTTTTCGTATGAATTAGGTAAAACTTATGTGCAAAATAGTTCAAGGTACCAGCTCTTGTGGCTGGGAAGGGGAAACTAAATTGGCTCAAATAATGTGTATAAGCCATCTGCATAGTTTAATTGAAATAATATTTAGTGATCTAAGGGATGGAAATTGCTCCTTTTCTTTAACCATCTGAAATAAAACTAGGATGTAAACCAGCTGTCTTGGCCTATGGAAATCAAGGTTCTGCCAGTCTGTTTCTTTTCTTCATTTTCTCCTTCTATCTTCCTTTATTATCTTTGGATCCCGAGGAGTCTTTCTTATTTTCTAACTGGTTTTGTCTGCAATAAGAGGCTGGGTTGGTGGGTTTAAATAGACTTTGGATAGAGTGAAAAATCTTTGATCTATGGCTATGACTGCTTCCAAATGATTTGCTTGCTGGGACTGGACACTGTCCATGCCCTTTCACTTCACTATCAGATAGGCGCACAAAAAGGACTTGACATGCTACCAGATGCATAGTTAATCATTGCATTAGGTCTGTAAAGGGGTCCATCCAGACTCAATTAGGTCGACCATTTTTAACTGGTGTTTGCTCTGTAGTTTGCTTGGAGTACAATATTAATTTTAACGGCCGTTCTCTTTATTTAAAAGTGGGGTTCTATGTTTTTATTTCCAAGGAGTCTTCTCTGCCTTTGTTCTGGTTTATGTATATTTAGAAAAAATGAGTGTTACACTACAACAGTTATTATTGTCATCTAACATATTATCTGAAGCTGTAATGAAAAAGTTTTTTTTATCTTTTTGTGATTCAGCTGTTTTCCTTTCTCAATAGCACTTCCTAAAAGTGCATCTGAAACAAGCTAAGTGCAGGGACTGGTGAGTGCTGAGGCAATGTTCAGCAGAAGAAAAGCTTACTAAGCTCTCCAGAAGTCTGGAACCAAATCGAAAACTTTGAAAACGAAACAGCAGCAATTTTCCAATCGTTTATTTACGTAAAAGCTCATTCTTCTGTCTGGCACTTCATGCTTTTGTATGAGAATGATATTAAGGGTGCAGGAGTTAAAAAGGTTCAGTGGTAGGGTAAAATGCATTAGGTAGATGATTGCTTTGAATCTTGCCTAGGATTTACAGAAATCGTTTGTATATTTACATTAAAAGTTGCTAACCTTATACACAGAATAAAGTGCATTGAAAATTCCTAGCATCCTCAAAGTTTGATTTTTTTTTTTAAAGTAATTGTAGTTGGTAGAGGTAATGTGTCCTTGTTATGCTTTAAAGAATCTTGAGTGTTAAAATTGTATAAATGGCTTTGATCACACATGCTGTTTATATTTCCCAGTAGTGCTTACATTGAGCATGGATGGCCTATGGAAGCAGGAGCATGAAAGGACATAAGACCGTCATTGCTTGAGAATTGTTATGTAAGAAAGAGCACTAATCAGAGATTAAAAAAAAAATCATTTGGTTTTAATAATTTCTTTATTTTGGAGGAAAGGAAGAAAAAGCCTATTAAGTTGTTTTGGTTGGTTGGTTTTTGTTTGCTTTTTTGTTTATTTGTTTTTTTTCTTTTTTTTTAAATCATGTAGTTACTAAAGCTGTCAACTTTCAACTCAAGGATATAGCTCAACCTTTGCTTTAGAGCTGAGAGTTCTTACTTTAGCTCTTTGCTTCCTGTTTGTCAATATTCTTTGAAGGAGGGCAGATGCATTAAAATATCATTTGGATGTAGTCAGAAGGATATTCAGATAATGGACATGTATGAATGAATACCACTCAGAAGTGCCAGCTAGAGGCTCTCTGGGGATTTTTAAATTATTTATGCCTACCTGCTGCTCTAAATTACAGGTGTGTGGCTGTGTATAATCCATTAATGGTTAGTATTAATGCACAAAAATATGCAACAGAGAATAAGCCTACTAGAAGAATCCATAAGAGGCTTAGTCAGGTAGCTTTTCCCCATCCATCACCTATCTTGGAAGCTCATTCTAACTGGCAGTTGGGTGCCAGCGTGCCCAGGAAGGGGAATTGTTTATATGTACTTGGTGGGTTTCCAGAGTGTGAACTTGAAAGAAAGTGGGACTTGAAATGTGTGGTCATTTGTGAATTTTTGTTTTATCTCCCTTCACTTGAAAATTTATGAGGAGAGTGACTTAGGGTGCTTGCGTTGTGTGTTCCAGGGCTTGCCCCCACTGATAACACCCATGTTGGCGTGAAAGTGCAATGCAAATTATGACAGTTACAACCTTCTGTTTTGTTTAACCTGTCAGTGGATTTCCTGGCTCAGTGCTGAGGGCAATGGCGTGTTCAGCTAGTTCCATATTCACCCAAACTTAAAAGGTCAGGTTTCTACAGGCAAGCCTAGTCAAAGCTTAATTGATGAGGAGGGCAGGGGGACAGAATTTACTGTTCTGTTGGCTAGTTTCATATCGTTAGGTTGTCCTGAAAGCATCAGGCAGTCACAGCCCCTTTCATGTAAGTGCTGACCCTAGACAGAAGCTGACAATCAAAGGAGGCAGCCACAGGAACCGGTGCAAGTAGGCTATTGATTTTTCAGTTAGGTCTAAGTAGTTTGTAGTATGGGTAATGGGTGACAGAGGCAGGTATGTCATTATCAATGAGCTCCAGAACAGTAGCGACAGCCCCCGCTCATATTTCCTTCAGCACTGACAGTATGCATCCAGCAGTGGTCAATAAATCGCCCAACCCTTTACTGACAAGTGACTTGGAGGTGGGGGTGGGAGTCAGAGCTAAACTTCCGTACTTGAACTTGACATGGACGCAGAGCACGGATCTCGACATCTGCATTCCAGGGTTGTCAGGCAAAGAGCTGAGGAGAACGTAGAGAACACAACGACGGCAGACGTGCGGCCGGGGAAGCTTAACTTTAAGGCCTTTAGAAAGTCAGAGTTTTTCTCATGATCCAATAGCTTAAAACACCAACCTTCTATAGACCTGGGCTAGTTCAGTAGGTAATTTAGGTTTTGTTTTTTACTTTAGCTTTTATCTGCATTTAATCAAGGTTGTATTGCCATAGCAGTGCAACAATCCCAGTCTGCCATTCAAAATCCACTTTTAATTCCTAGTTTCCTCTTCTGAAATTTCATATATGGAGCCTATTTAAAGATACTGAAACTTTCATATAAATCCCAAGTGCTAGCAGTAGTTTCTGCGCTCACTACCTGTTGGGTCAGTCGTGGAGTTACAAATACTTTAGGAAGCTGAATACTTTTTTTATTACTTAGATTTTACTAGCTGTGTTTTCTGAATTTAATAGAGATCAATCCCAATTTTAGCTTTACAGTTAATTAAATTCTGGAAATATTGGGAGAACGTAAAAATTGTAATAAGTGGCAGTTGTTTTTATTGAAATGTACTTGTATGGAAAAGCAGTTAAATGAACTCAAGTATCTTAATCTGCATCTCCTGAAGTTTTCTAACGTTGTTACTTTATTTGAAGGATGTAAGTTATCTGCATTTTTTCAGAAGTTGGAATTCAGTCAGGTTTTATGCTGTGCACAGATGTTAACAAAATAACATATGCTTATAATTAAAAAAAATCTTTAGACAAATTGAAATAAAGCAGAAGAGTAAATGTTTTGAAAAACTTCCTTAAAATAACTCATTGCTATGGTATCTTGTTCAACAATGTTTGTAATGTTACCCAGAGCAGGAATCTGAGACTGTGTGTGTTGAATGGCTGCAAAGTGTCATATGTGACTGAAACTTTTTCATCTGCCTGCAGCAGCGAGAGCCAAACTCGTGGCTGGCTTTTGAACAGCAAGGGCAATGTTGTCACGGATTCAAGAAGCGAGGTTGAAATTTTACCACTGGCTTATGAAACCCTTTAATAAATGTTTGCATAAGCTAAAAACCCGAGTACCTGTATATTCGAAGCAGTTATAAAATTAAATGATTACTAAAATCTGCTTAGGTATTGTTGCAGTGCCTATTGAACAACATTTTGGAAGAGGGGCTGGCTCGCTGTCTTCCAGACAAAAATATTTTCATTTACTTGGATCTAAGCTGTGCTGGGTCGTTTGAGGCCTTCGATATATAATGGGAGCTTTCCCTCTGTCAGCAGCTATTCGTTTACTACATCTTGCAGAGCTTTTTTTTTTTTTTTCCCATGTTAAACTAGGTAAAAAAGTACAGACATTCAGCCTGAATCTTATCTTTTGTCATAGACAGGTACAGCATCTTTTATTGCATTTTTTTGTGTTGCTGGCATGTTGTGTTATTGCATAGATGTAAAAAAGGAGCTGCAGAAAGGCGACAAATTAAATTTTCATGAAAGAAAACCCTAATCAGCAGTGACAGGGTAAGAGAAAGATGATTGCCACTTGGTCATTGTGGAGAGGCACTTAGACTTGGTGTCAGTGCTTCTGTTAATGATGACTAATGTCTTTCTCTGAGAAAATGCATGCTCAAACATAATGCTACAGTCCACAGAAAGGAGAGATAGGCACTGTTAAGGAAAAAGGCTGTGAATCCTTAAAACAAAAGCTCAGGGCTGAAAAGGCTACAGTGTTTTTGCAGAGCCAGAAAGCATGTGTGTAAAACTGTTCTCGTTTCACTCTTCAAGCAAAATAACAATTTGAAAAATATTGTATATATACACACAGATACACATATACATCTGTGTATTATGCACTACCTAATACCGACTGCTTGAATTGACAAAGAAGGTAGAGATGGCACTGAAACATAAGCATGTTAGTCAGAAGTAAACAGCCACATTTTATTCCTCTTCTGTTAATGAAGCTTGCCTTTTTAAAAGAACAAAAGCTGCTGCAATATATTTCCCGAGCACAGTGCTATATTCTGAATAAACCTTTCATAGTCAAATGTGAAATAACTCAAAAGACCTTTTAAAATCTTGAAGCTTTGGCTGTTAGGTGTATTGGCAAAAGAGAGGTGGCATGTGTCATTTCTTCAGCTTTTCCCAAAGTAGGACCTTTCAGAAGGGCATTTGCAGTGCTTGTCATATTTTTTCATATACGTCTTACTGGCCTGACAAGTCTAGAGGACCATGAGAAAACAGATGTCATTGCATTCAGACAACACTAATTACTCTGGGATTTTTGCAGCCTCAGTGCCTGCGTGTAACTGTCGATGATGACTGTTTATGTGGCCTATCATGGGTACATGGTGCATATTCAGATGGTACCGCTAGTCTTTGTGTTTGCTGTTATCACACAATACGATGTCAAAATCAGCAACAAGCACCCCGATGAGGAAATGCTTCACTCTGTGACTTTTATCTGCTGAAGTGATTTTTGTTAAAGATTGCATTCACATTTGCTATTAGATTTAAGTGTTTCAGCATCTCTTCGCTGACTGTAGCGGGGGGGGCTTTTAGCTGTCAGTTTGCACTATGCTTCTGTATGTTGCAAGCTTTACTTTTCTGCAGTTGTATAAACACTACATGAAAAATGTGGATTGACCCAGCAGTTGTCAGACATTTCCCACGTCTAACCTTCATACTGAACTGATAGATTTTATTTTTTTATTCTTTTTCTAATGTGGCACAGTTTGTGTTAAAACCAACAGTATTACCCTCTTCCAAACTGCATTGGTTGGTGTTTTCTTTATTACATTTTCTTATCGACAGTGTAATTTCAGAATCTATTCGTATGCAACAATAACTGCTGCACGATCTTTAACACAAAGTTCAAATGGTGGTCACATCCTGGCCTTCCTTATGTGTTATCTTGAATTTGGTACATGTTTCATAAGCAGAATAACCAATGTTAATCATAGATTGGAAAATAAAAGCTCCAATAATGTAACTTCACATGCTGATGAAGCAGAAATGGAAGCAGCTTTATCAAAGATGTATGATGAGATAAAACTGCAGTCTCTGCTGTACAGTTATAGTAATTATGACTAATGAACCGTCCAGTCTGGATGAAATGGCATGCCCACAGGGACTGTGGCCAATCAGTTGTGACTTATGCAAGCTGAACAAAACATTGATGGTGTTCCAGATTCCATATGAGAGCAGGAAGTGTGGTCTTTGTTTGGATCGTCAGCTTTGTCAAGTGATTTTCAAGCAGTTTAGGAATAAACGGCATTAGTAAATAAAGTCTTGAGCTTGGGGTTATTGGGCTTTAAATCGGGCATAAAGAATCACAATTTGCCGTGGTCAAATCTACCTGAGGAAACCCCTCCCTGCGTCCATGGCACAGTCCTGATGCTCTATACTTCAGAGTTGTTCTGATCACCTTGCTGCTCTAAGTCTCTGAAAGCACATGTTATTTTTTAATGTGCTGAATGCAATGAAAGGTCCAATGCTTGTAAATATGAATATCTATATATCTATTTAGACTTGGTAATCTAATTTTTAGGCAAATTTGTTTGAGACCTGGTACTTGCATTTTATTTTTTAAGCACTCTGCATTCTAAGCCAGAATTTTTTGTAAAAAAATTTTTTGTAAGTAAAATAAGACAGGTGCTTCATAGTGTTAGTACCTGGAAGACATTTTCTTACAGGATGAAGGTTAATTCATACAGGCAGTGTAAAATGGAATTCCAGTACATTTTGACAATGTATAGACTAGCAGAGTAATAATATGAATCCAGCTTCTTTTTTATGAAGAAAACATGTAGTGGCTAAAAAGAAAAAAAAAAAAAAAGAAAAAGAAACCAAACAAAACCAACACCACCATCAACAAAAAACAAACCACACACAAAAACCAACAACAACAAAAAAGAAAAAGAACACCAAAATTCTGAACCCTAAAATAGCGATTATATGGGGACTTCTGAAGTTAACTGTAGATAATAGCACAGCACAAAAAATACTTTTCTAAACAGAAGTTCATGCAAAGTTGGTTAGGCCCAATCTGGAAGCAGTTGTGAATCAGCTGGTTTGCTTATGAGCAAATGTTTGAAGGATTTGGGAGTAAAATGGTCAACACAGTACAGATGTTAGCAATACATTACAATCAGGTTAGCATTTTGCCTGAACCCTTCCAGGAGGCTACGAAGAAAAATTGTTTCAAAAACTAATTGCAAACAAACTACAGGGGAAAAAAACCCAACAAACCAACCAAAAAAACCCAAAACAACAAAAACCCTGCCCAACCCAACAAACCAACAAAACTCCACAATCTTATAACATTTAAAACAATGTTAAAGTATTGTTTGGCAAAAAATATTTTTAGACTGTTGTACTGTTTAGAAATGGTGTTTATGTTAGTTGGGAAGATCCAAGATACGATGATTTTAAAGCGCACCTGAAATGAATACATTGCTGCCAAAGATATTGGTACTTAGAGGCCGGCCTACCTGAAATCTGGTGTCATTGCTGGTCTTTTGTCCTGCTCAATAGAAGAGTGAATAGTGATTTGACACATCTATGATTTTTCTGAAGCATAGAGTAATAATACATTTTCTGTCCTCTTTATTTTTTCTTTCATACCATACTGAAACTTCAAAAGCTAACACTTTATTCACTTTGTTCAATTTTTTCCTGAAATGGAGAAAATAACAAAAAAACCCTCCAGTATTTGCCATCTTTTGTTCTGGACAAACCTCAGAGTGTTGTTAAATGTGGATTCAAGTAGATTCTTTAATAAAGAATTTCTGTTGATCCAGAATCTTTAGACGTGGTTAAATTATTTAAATCTAACTGACAAAAAGCAAACAACAAAACCAACCAACAAACCCCACAAAAAGCCCCCTAACAAATAAACACATCACACTACAAATCTAAGTTAACTTCCCACTTCCGTTTTGTCAGTTTTGGGAGTGTCCAGTGGTACTGCAAGGGACTGGGTAAGAATCTGAATCCTTATCTTTTGTGTCTTGCAATAAAACATATTGTGTTCAATATTGCAAATGTGAAAATTTTGTTTATAGTTAAGAGTATAATGTTAAGATAAAGAATGTTGGTAAGTAAACTCTGAAAACTTGACTACATTTTGTCTGTGCTAAATAAGATCTTATTTATTTAGCACATGAGTAAGACCTTCAGAAGACTGACACTGCTATGTATGAGTCTCTTCCAGAATGCCATTTCAGAATCAGCAGTGTGTAATGTATTACCTACATGACCTGATTTTACGACCCAGAAGGTTGCATCATGATCTCTTTGATTTAATGATTGCATCAGGGCTATGCCAATGGAGAAAGGATGGAACTTGCTAGTACAAGTACATTTGTACATTATCTTACTTTAGCAACTGCTAAAGGCTTTGGAAAGGGCTTGCTTAGGACAACTAAATTGTTTAGTAGTTGATATTGGAGAGCTAGTGTTCTATTCAAACTGTGTGTTCTGGATCATCATCAAATGTCAAAAGTAGGTCTGTTGAGGACTGTTTTAGTTGAAAATTCAGAATCTTGCAGGTTGCTTACCTCTTGAAACTTGTTAGCTGCTATTGTTGTCTTCTTACCTACCAGAAATTATATGGGTACTATGTGACAGTTCGAGGTCTGAGAATAAACTCTTTTTCTATGATGGTTTAAATAGATTTTACTCTTTCTTCTACTCCTTAATGTCTCAGTGAATTTTGTTTTCTGTTCTTAATTTATCTTAAGCTGATCAAATGGCACAATGACCTGCTGTACCCAGAGAAAAAGGTATTTTAATAGAAACTTGTTTTGAAAAAGCCTTTTTCTAAAGAAACCTCTTTACCAGTTTCTGGCATCTGCTTGCCCATGAGCATGAGAATTTTTCACTCATGGGAAAATTGCCTCCTCCTGTGCTTCAGAATATTCTTGCTGTCATTTAATTTTCATTACATATTGGAATATAAATCAGAAATGGGATTTCTTTGAGCTGCTGGGAATGTTCTCTGCCTTGGACTCTTGCTGGATAAAAAAAGTCCATCAGCCTTTGACTAAGTTACCTCTTGTCTAACGATTTAAGATGTTTTCTGTACGTTAGGGATTCTACAGCTATGACTGCTGGTGATTTTCCTGTAGTGTCTCATGTTGGGAGTATGCATGGGGACTGGTGCTTATGGCACCAGTAGTAGGAGTAAATTTGCCTTCTGGTTCAGGAAACAAATTAGCCTTATGCTTGTGGCAGATGGAGGAAAAGCTGTTGAAGGTGTGATTACATTGGCTTTTCTAAGATTTTCCTCATAACAAGGCATCTATAGTTGCCCATTTAGGGAAGATTTGTCTTATTTACAAAGTTCTGGAAATGCAGGGGCATCCTTTAAAGGATTAAAGGTTTGCCCCCTGTTACTCTTGGTCTGGATTCAAATCTAACCTGTGCTGATCTAAAGACACAATTATTATTTTAACTGCATTGTATCCCATTGCTATAAAATGAAGTAGAGCCTTCCAGAGTCAAAAAGAAACCATTTTCACATTAGGTCATTTCTGAGAGTTTTGTTGTTTGTTTGCTAGTTTTTTTTTTTCTGCTACCCCTGGGATGAGGTGACAAGTCAAAACTTCAAAAACCATGCAAACTAATGATGTATAAAGAAAGCGATAGGTCATTTAAATATATTGGGTTTATTTTCACCTCTTGGTTTTAAGTATCAATCACCTAGCACTTTCAGGAGGTGTGACAGGGATAGAAAGCAAAGATCATAGCCTCCAAAATGTAACTCATCGGTCAAAACAAAGGTTTTTAATTTATTTATTTATTTTTAATTGGAATGCTTGTTCTGTTTGAGAACAAAACCACTTTATTCTTTTTAAAAATTACACTGAAACCTTTCCTTCACACTGGTGTGTGACTACTAGAAAGTAACATTTCTCATGAGCAATTTCTGCTTGGACTGATATACAACAATTTGATTGATATACAATCTCAACGGTAAATAGTCGTGTACATATATATCTATCTCAATGAAAATTCCATTTCGGAAATTTTTTACTATCTCTACACTTTTGCACTTGTATGCTGTGTGTTAGGTATTTGTTTTTCAAAGATGTCCACCAAGGTATTTGGAGTTACTGTTCTGTTGCTTGTTAAGTCTGGGTTATAGATATTTTTGTTCTGCCACTTAAATCTCTTTCACCGTTTTTAGGTATTATGTTTAACATTAAACATTTTTTATTTCTCTGAAGGTCCTATGCCGTTTGTTGCTTGTAGATAAGTGTCACTTTTCTTTTTTTTTTCCCTAACCCTAAACTAATAAAGTAAATATCAGAGTGAATAATATTAATCTTTCAGAGCTTTGTCCTGTACTGGAGAAAATAAATAATTAGAAATGAGTTATAGGTGAATGATGAGTAGGTATAAATACTCTGTAGATTTGAACATACTGCATGGCAACTCTAAGTCTCTTTTGAGATAGTCATGAAAACTTAAATTGTGTGCCTCATATATTTAAGGCCAGTGAGCCTATATGGTTTTATTAATGTGCTATAAATCTTTTATTCACAAGTGGTGTTTACTACTGTGCAGTATTTTTAAAATAAAATTTATGCTTCACTGCAGATGGAGGGTAGACTAGTGAAAAAATACAAGGGTGGATCTCAAACATTTATCCAAATCTGACAAGTATTTGCAAATAATTTACTCTTGTAAATTTCAGTTGAGAGCAAGTGATAATGTTTTCTAGCCTTGATTTTAATAAAATGCACACATATTTATTTATGTGTACACATATTAAATAATGGCATTTTGTCATTGTCTATATACAAAAACCTTGTATGTGTTCCTCTATGACATGCCCTGGATCATGGGAAGAGCTTTCAGTTTTCTTCTAAAATGGATTATTCTTCATTTTTAAAGTAGTACCTGGATGACCTTAGTGGAGACTGTGGTGGCTTCTGAAGGACTAGTGAGTTTCTCGGTGTCCACATTTTGTCAGGCTTTGCCCATATGCATCTTTCCCTGCATATCCCCTTCCTTCTGGACCCAACAGGATTCCCTAAGCAAAATGGGTGGGTGGTGACACTAACTCAACATATGTTAGAATGAACCACAGAAACTCAGACAATTTACTACTTTGAAGAGTGGTTTGATCATCTTCTGGTAAATGGCTTGAGTTTTCCTCCTTTGTAGCAAGTAGGAAAATGGTCTTTCTGATCTCTAATGAATGGCAGGAGGTTTACTATAGCTGTGATTCACTCCAGTGGTGAAGCTGCCTGCTTGGAAGTTCCTTGCTTAATACTGTTGAAAGGGTAGTGGTTATTTCAGCAAGGAAACATTTTTTATTAGTATGGGTGCATTGTAGATTGCACAGAGAAATACAGTTAATGTACCATGTGTAACCTTCTGTGCCCCTTGAACTTGCACTTCCACCTTGCGGTGGTTAAAATATTGGTCAGCAATACACAACAGATATTCTGGATGTCCCAAGAGATGTTAAAAGTTTTGTTATGCTCTTTATGCTTTATATTTAAATATCAGGCTCTTGTAACATTGAAAGCCAAGGCATGTGTACTTTACTATGTGGTTTTGAATCCCATAGACAGCAACAAAAGCACTCCCCATGATGGAGAGGCTAACAGAACAGTTAAAAAAATGGTCATGGAACGTGTGAAAAATCTACACCTGACATAACCTATCACACCTGTAGTTAGGTGATTGCGTAGGTCATTCTTAATATGTAGTGTTAAGATATTATCTTTCTAATTATTATTGTGAATATTTAAATAATCTAAACAGCCTCAGTAATGGGTGATGTTTTATAGCTTTCTTGTTGTTTTTGTTAGTTTCTTATTCTAATTGGTGGTCCATAGCATGGGGTTTTTTTCTGTCTTTCCTGCAGTCTTCAGAAACTTCTTAAAGAAAAACTATGTCTTTTGATATGTCCTGTTGGTATGGGAAGTTGCTATAAATGGTGAGGAAGAAATAAATGGGACATTATAGGGTTTTATTTTTATATATATATATATATATTTATATATTTATATATATTTATGTATTTAGTTAACCTTTTAAGGTTAAAAGGTTGGACTAGATGATCCTTGAGGTTCCCTCCAAACTGGTATTCTATGATTCTACGAATATAGCTCTTTGGGGTCTCTTGTTCTGTTTGTGTGATACTGTGTGTGCATAGTAAAATTCAACTTAGAACTATGTACTCCCTCAGGTAACTTAGAGCAAGCTTGGTCTGAGCTGCTGTGGTCCTGCCCTTCCTGCTACCTGCCATTGTGCCAGCTCTGTGGTGCATGTGCTGAGTGCCAGTTCAGCAGGCTCATCCATTTAAATAGAAAAAAAAGGAATCCTCATCATCCTAACAGAGCCAGTTTTCAGATGACTGAGCTCCCTGAAATAGTTTTTTTGTGTCTCCTTACCTACCTGGTGTTTATGCTAGTGTATATGTTTGGTGTAGCAGATGCTCGGCTGAGGAGCGTGCTACTGCAGCAGCCTGGATTTATGCTTGCATAAAGTAGCTGTGGAAATGATGCTAAATGATGCTCTCAGTCTGCTTTTCACAAAGGTTGCTTGTTTGTTCATCCTCTGGATTGTAGGAGGAGGTACAGAGTTTTCACCTGGAAAGGTAAAACTTTTTTTCTCCCATGCACTTTGCAGACATAAAGGTTTGGATATCAATTTTTGTGGATCTTTTTTTTTGTGTGTGTGTTTTGTTGGTTTTTTTTTTATATTGGTTTGTGTTACAAACAACAATGACAATCTTTGTGCTTGTCCTCTACTGTTTTGCTGCATTCCTGTGAGCCCTTCTGAGCAGCCCTACTTATTAAAAGATTCTTCTTCTTCTGACCCCTATGACACAAGCTTTCAACCCCTGCAGCTTTTGGGACACATGTTCTGTCACCCTTTGGATACTCTGGAGAACATGGAGGAGAATTGAGGCATGCACTAATGTGCCCTAGTACCCTAGTTTACAGATTTATTATGCTCCTGGGAGAGCAGTTCCTTGATGTATCCTATTATCTTGAAATCATCCTTAACTCAATCCAGGCTCGGATAGAATAGATTTAAAAAAAAAATAAATTTAAAAATTATTATTTCTTTACAGTGTTCAGAATGGAAAATATGATCAGGTGCATGTATAAAATATATAGGTGAGGAAATAAAATAGCAGGTCCCACTTGCATTGTGATTAAGTCTGGAAGATTCTCTCTTCTGGTTACAGTGTCTCAGTTGATTGTGACTTGAGTAAGAGGGTGTGCAGAAAGGGAGATTTATTCCTGCATATATATATATATATATGTGTGTGTGTGTGTGTGTGTGTGTGTGTGAGGAAATAATCTATAGCGAGTCAGCTGGATCCATAGAAGGAACCCTTCCGACTGAAGAAATGCCTTCCAGTGACCTGGAGTAACGAAGAGGAATCTCTGGCATGCAGTAAAGTGGTCGAGGCACATTTGGACTCCCAGGATTCTTGAATAAGTTTCATGGGTAGATTCAGTGGACACCAGCATGAATTCTTCCCAGCTGGATCGTGAGTGTCATGTCCATATGTGTACAACGGAGACCAAGTAAATGTTTCCTGTCAACATTGATGGTATCAAAGTATGACTAAAAAAGCATGTTACTAAAACAGCAGTTCAGTTTACTTGCATGTCAGATAGTTTCTTTGGTATAAACACACAGGTTTAAAGCAAATATGATCTCCTGCATGGTATTTTAGTTCATTTAAGAGGCAAATACTTGATTGTTGCACAGTTCGTGTAGCATTGTGTTCTGTTCTTCAGGTCTTGGTCATAAATCCTGGTAAGTGTGCTACATGGGTTAACTACATAGGTTTCAGCAGGGAGATACTCTGCTGTCACAGAGCACAGAGTAGCTGCACTGTACCTGCTTTAATCCATGCTCTGCACTGAGTCATGTTGGCACTACAGGAGTGAGAGCCCTCTGTGTTTTCCTTGAGTATCTTCATTTGCAGTTAATAAGGCATGGGCCTGAGGTTAGATGTGTATTTGCTTTGTGCCTCCACTGCCCAGCACCCTATTATATATTTGCTTTGTGGACATTTAAAATAGGTGTTCATTACTGTTGCTCAGAAGGAGTTGGTACCTCTATTTCTCCTGTCCTGAATTTCCTGTAGGAATGACTAGGGGGCTGACGTTATTTTTTGAGAGATGGATACTTTGCTGTTTAGCTTTTGGTAGTTATTTCCATCATGAAACAAAGAGGAATCCTGCAGAGGTTAAGATGTGCCTTTCCTATAACCTGTAGGAACTGAAGAAGTCTTGATATCCCCTGTCCTTTCCAGAAAGAGATGGGTTTCTTTAGCCATCTGTCACTTCTGCGTTGATGTATTAATGAGTTTGCCATTGCCAACCATCATCAGAGTTTTTCCACTGCTGAGTAAAGCCACTATTAAATGGCAGCATTTACTTTCTAATGACATCTGTTTGCACAGCAGAACCTGCTTTACATGCACTTGCATATTTGTGTGGTCTCAAGAAGGAGCAAGACTTAAAAAAAATATTACTTGGTGTTTGAAAAAAATTAACTACGTGGGAGAAATTTCACTATGTACATGTAGTGGCTGAATTAGAATGATGGGTAATTTTACCCTTTAACTATATTCCACTGTTCTACTCTGTCCTGTGCATCCATTTACCTATGGGAGAGTGAAAAGGGGACAAATACTTGTTCAAGGGAAGGTACTGGGCAGAGGAACAGCATCATGTATTGTTTTATTTTCTCCTAAACCGATTTTTATTTTCACTTTACTTCTATTTTGATAGACAAGTTATATCTCAAGGCAGAGTCTATTTATTTAGAAAGTTACCTGTTTAAGGAAACAATTCATTATGTGTCGTGGAGCTGATGAGTTCAGTAGAGCCACCTTTTAATCCTCGATTCCCTGTGGATTTTCTTTCACAATATCTTTCTCCTTTAAGTCCCTAAAACTACAGTCCTTTTGAGTGAATAGGGGCTATTTTATACACCACCCTGCTTCCAATCCAATTAAAGGCTCAATAATAGACGGATTAGGGAAAGTTTACTTCTTAGTAGAAGTGCAGCTTTGGAAAAATAGTGCGTTGATAGCAAGAGGGAATGTGAAGGAAAGCGGAGAAAATTAAGGAGATAATGGTTGGTAATCTTAACTTGTCTGATGTTTGCGCTGTTCACAATGTAGCGGACTCTCAAAATGCATTCAACAATGATTCAGATTCTTTAACCATTTTGTTGCTGGAGTTTGCCTGTCTTTTCAATTTTCTTCACTCTTGCTTTTGTTATCTGCATCTTGCACAAATGCTACCTAATCCTTTAGTTCAAGTCCCCAGAGTAGGAGACTTTTGTAGTGTTTTCTTTTGGCTGGAGTTCGGGAGAAATGTAAGAAAGCAGAGTTGATTGCAAAGTTAATCTGTTGTATTATGAAAGTAAAGTATCAAAGTTTGTCCAACATGTTTCAATTAGTTTTTTAGGAGAACTGCCATTTAAGCACCTCTGTGACAAATAACAAGCTCCCTTTACAAGTGATTGAGTGAAATAATCAATGTTAAAACCAAAACCTCAAATGTTATGTAAACCAGAAAATACAGTATTTAAAATTTGTGAGTGTTGTTTGATGCATAATAAGTACATTAAGTCAAAGTTAAAAAAAATTAATCTTGGTGTGCTTGCTTTACATAAAAGCCATGTTTCCTATTGAGCGCCTTGCCTGTCACCTCGCCTTACAGATTGGTTCCAAAGCAAAGACTTTCACTGTGGAACTGTGAAGGTGAAAACAGCTCCAAATTACACTTTGAACTGTGTCCTTTGCATGTCTTTAAAAGGATCCTCTAAGCATATCAGTCCTTGCCAGTGGTTAGCAAACTCAAGACCAGGCTCTTTTTCCAGAATACTGAGTTAGGTAGTTGAACAAGGAATGCCGCTTTGTGCCATCAAACCTTTCTCCTCTTTTTCTTCCCCTCTATTTTGGACGAGGGGGGGCAGATAAATTAAGCCTTCTCCATTTTGTAGAACAACGAGTAGTCATTATTTTCAGCTACTTTGCTACCTTATTATTGCCAAGGTCTCTACAGAGCCTTTCTCTTTGCCTACCATAGTGGATTGTAGTGGGCTAAATGTTTAATGAGTCAATGCGTTAAAGGCTTCACTTTTCTTCCAATTAACCCCAAGACCACTCTGGCATTTTTGTAAATCCACAGAAGTATTTTGTGAGGCCTAAAGGGTAAGCTGCAGGCAGGCTGTGAAGAATGTAAAAAGACTAACCTGCTAACAAACACTGTGCAATAGGACAAAGAGAGTTTAATCCGTATTATGGTAAATGCTGGCTTAGTGTCCCAAAAGGGCTTTGCAGAGTGGAACAAAACAAAGAGGGCAGCACCAATAAAAATCCAGTGCTTTTATTTTTATACACAAAATTGTTGCAAAAGAAAAACTGATAATAGCATTAAGAAAAGGTTTGAATGGTGGTTTTAAATATGATACTAAACATTGCAATTGTTCACCATTTGAATACTGTTTGTTGTACATAAAGAAGCTAAAAGGGACATAGAGACTCCAATTGATTCAATATTCATGAAAATTGGTCAGAGGAGAACCTCAATTTAAATTAGAAATGTTTGTGAATTAGTGTATGGTAGCACAAGATGTAACTTGTAAGTTCATTAGTTTGTGTTTCTACAGAGACAAACACAGGAATATATTTTAATATATTTTACGTGAATATGTGCAAAATGCAAGAACATTTATAAAATACCTAGTAAAATGCAAAGGATTCTTATTAAACCTCTTGGTAAAAGGCAGACAAAAACCCCAAGGATAGTCACTGCCATCTTATTCAAAACCTATTGACACTTAAGGGAGATTTTTAGAGTACAGTATTACATTAAATTCTTAATACTGGAAAAGAGGTGGCTATGCTTAAGCTTTAAAAATTGGAATATAGTAGAAAATAATTACTTTTTAGAGCTTTAATCTGTGATTTCATCTATATAACTTATTTTGATAAGAGCAATATAATACATTCAGAAATGTAAAGGACCTTGTAACTATGAAGAAAGAGTAGAAGGTAAATTACATTCCTGATGTTGCTTTAGATGTAAGATCATCAGCTGTAAAACAAAACTGCAAAGTTCTGGGGACTGCATAGGATAATTTAGGAACTGTTTTCCCATTGCTTTGTTAAAAATACCTAGTTACTTTAATTATAGCCACATCTTCTCTTAACAATATGAATAAATCTCTTACTTGTTAGACATTCCTCCCTACCTTGAAATGAACTTTTCTAGTAGTGATCTGCCTCTCCTGAGCCTTGCTGCATTACCTCCCAACCATCCTTTCTGTGTTAGTTGTAATTTTGCTATGGTCACAATTTGTGCTTTCAGCTGTTGGAGAGCAATTTTTGAAGATGTAATTAACAAATATGATTAATGTAATCTTGGTTATCTAAAGCAGATCTGCAACTTAGTATTTTGCTATGATAAGTGTTGCTGCTTTCCTTGGGAATGGGAAGGGATGCTCAGAAAAGGACATCAGTCTCAGCTCAGGTCTTTGTGGGGTTGGTACAGCATCAGCACTCAGTGGAAGTTTGCTCTAAGATAAGCCTCTAGAAATGGCAGACTGACCTTATGTAGTGCAATGGGCACAAAACCTGCTTAGTGACTGTACAGAATAAATGATGTGATGGAGTTCCATATGCTTCAGACACAGAGGGGATAGTAAACCTTCTTCTGGTGTGAGATTTTATGCTGAGCCACTGAACAAATTCATGGTGATATTCCCTGGGTAGAGAGGGCTGCCTGCTGGCAACAGATACATTAGTTCAATGTGTAAACTCTGATAAGGATGACACGTAATTTGTATTACAGTTTGACTGTTAATTTTATATAAAGCAGCAGCCTTTACAGGTCTTTTACTGAGAGCCCTTAATTGGGAAAAGTAAATCCATGTCATTAAGAGTATATTGTTTAAGGAGAAGGGAGGAAACTTTGGGGTTCAAATACTTCCTGTTAGTATTGTGGAAATAGGTAAGCAGTCTTATTTGGTTTCATTACGTTACAAAGTATTTTTCCCAATTTTACATTTAAATTTTCTATCTCATCTACACGGAGATTTTTGTCTTACAGTTACATATGTTGAAGTGTAGTTAAAATGAACCACTGTCACAAAATCTGTCTACTGGAAGATATAACCTAAATATTTGAATAACTAAGATTTTTGGAAGTATTCATGACTTTTCAGAAAATTACAGTCACATCCATTTACTGCAGATAGAAAACCACCTTGGAATTTTCAGATAAATTAATACTTTTGGTGTAAGTACAAGTAAGAGTCACCATGTCAGCATGATTTTTTTTTTCCTAGGTGTGGTGATATCAACTGTTCATGGCCAAAAAAATTAAGTTCAGTGGGGCAGTTACATGTCTTACATAACTAAGTATGATTCTGACAATTAAAAGAGTACAGGTTGGTGTTGATTGGTTTGTTCTGTGTGTTCATTGTATTTGTAGTTTTGTGGAATGGTGGAATTTACATCAAAAATTACTGGAAAAGCTACTATCATATTTTTTAATTTTCTATTATATTAAGTTGAACTTTATTTTTTTTTAGTACAAAACCAAGGCTAATTAATCTATTCTCTGTCCCTCTAAATACTGTCAAAAAATGGTATTCAATACTCATTTCCCAGTCTTTCTTTGTATACAGCTTATTTGCCCTTATTTCATTTGCCCTTGTTCTTAGCTGCAGTACTGGAATTGATGGAAGCTTTTAGATTTGCACCTGCAGGTGGCCTTATGATGAAATGTGGTTGTTCTCTGCTTGTAGCATTAGAAAAGTTACCTGCTTTGGTAGATGCCAACTTTTTGTTGAAAATTGGCGATCCTGAGGTGCTTGGTATTTTCTAATTATCACTAAAGAACACAAATATATTGGAGGGCAAACTTTATGGCATTAGAATATGTTGAATTGGGGATATTTTCATATGCTAAAGATAGGTGAGATTTATAGTTGAATGTTTCTTGGAGATTATTATGAGGTTATATTCAGACAAAACTAACTTGTCTAGTTATTTCTTCTGTGGTGTGTTCATATAGAAAGCAGACAGAAGCTGTGCTGGAAAACACCTGTACAGTTGCAATTACAGGGTATTTTCAGAGGCACAAAATATGTCCAATGTTAACAGGTGAATTAGGATTTTAATCGAGACCCTTCAAATGAGTTGGAAACTCTTATGGGGTGTGTTGTGATAAGAATCATGGAAGTGGAAACATTAACCCTTTTAGACTTAAAGAATCGTGTTTGTCAAGGATACTTTGGTGAGGAAGTGTCTCGTGTTCAAATAGTGTGAGAACATGCTAGTTAGTATTGTCAGTTGGCACTGATTTCTGCTGTTGGTTTAAAATATTTCCATATTTTTTGTTAAAAATATGTATATCTGTTTCTTGTTTTGCAAATGTTCCCAACTATCCTTTTGGTATTTTGACATCCTTTTATGTATGTTGGATGCAACATCATTCACATTGTGTCGGGGTTGCTTTTCAAACACGGGTCTCAAAGGTAAAGATTCCTACTCCAGAGGATGCAATTTCATTGATATCTGAAGTTGTGTCCCCTTAGGTAAAAGTAAGCTAAATTTGTGCTAAAATTTTCAATCTGCTCTTTCTCATGTTCCTGGGCTGAAATTGTGACATCGCATTTTTCCCCCCCCCATCCTCATAGTGTTCATAGGATAGCAATCGGGTATTACAGGTATGACATTTTCCTCCAGAGAAAATAATCAGTGTATTAATATTGAATTGCTACTGACTCTCTGTAAACATCCAAAAATTGATTCTTGTGACCCGAGTGCAGAGTTGTAGGATCTGTAAGGCTGCAAATACAGCAGTGATATTTAGAAACTGTTTTTATTTATGGCTATTACATGTAAAAACTCTTGTGATACACCTTTGTATCTCTTGCATGTAAACAAGCCTGTGCAGAAGTGTTTTTCCTTCCCCACAGAAAGTTTTCTAGACAGATAATACGTGGAAAGTAAGACTTAAGGTTTTGGTGAAGTTTTTTGTTTTTTAAGTTTGGTGCCTTTTTTTTTTTTTTTTTTTTTTTTACTCCTTTAATTTAGACATAACTAGCTAGTACTGCTAGAAAATTCTTACAGAAGCCCTGATTAAAGGATTTTAACAAAGTAGTTAAGATACTAATTAGGTTCATTTCTTTCCTTCATCTGTGACTTTTGCATCTTAGTTTGATGGAGCTGGGAAATCGGCGCAAGAGCATTACCATTCATCTAAAAAAGGGAGTAGGATTTTTTTCTATTTGCTTTTAAAGATATTCCAGAGTTAATTTCCTGAACTGTGTGCAAAGCTGCAGAATATTTTAATTTATTTTGGTTGGTTTATTTTACTTTTATTGCCAAATGGCTTGTCCACAAAATGCAAAATCGTACAATGTAATGTCTCTGGAAATTCTCTTGGCATACTCAACCTAATTTACTTTAAACAACTCTGTCTGATTGCCATTTTCTAAAAGAACTGAATAATTACTAAACTGAATTCCGACAATAAACACAGGTTTGCTGGAAAGAAGAGTAGATAAAGCATATGTTTATAGGAGTTACATGATAAATTGTTTCTCTATACAGTTTGCAAGTAGTGATTATAATTTCATGTTAATAAGATGCAGGAAGATGTGCTGAAGGAAAACTGCTTTTGTCACAGTTTCATCAAACTGATTTTGTCAGCACTGGAGCATAACCCTTGCCACATCAGTTTGAGTGCTCATTAGGCAGCAGATTTGTCTGAATCCTCATTAAATTGATTAACTCATTTACTTATGGATGATGACATGTTATGTGGTACAGGAATGGTGGTTAGAGACTAGAATCAAGACTCATGTTGACTTGCTTAGTATTCAGTTGTTCGTTTATTTCCACAGTAAATTGACTCATTCAAGTGCTGTAGCATCAGTGATTTACCTTTTACACCAGCGTGGAGGGTTGAACTTGACGTCGTGTAAACTTGCACCTCTGTAGGTAAACTACAGACTACAGTTCAGAACCTCCTTAGCTTTATAGCTTGCTCTAATTCCCTATTTATTTCACATGGGTACTAGACTTCCTCATAAAGAACCTGAAAGGCTCTCTTGAACATCTGGTTTAATATCAATTAAATAATGAAAGGGAAACAAGTAGAAAACCTCTTCAGTTATTCAGAAGAGGGAGATGTTATTAAGAGACGATGCTTAGAGAAGGTTTCTGAAAGTTAGCTTTCAGAAAAATGATCAAAAAAAAAAAGGATGATGATTTATCTCATTCTATGCATGCACATAGTCTAGAAATTAGTATTTTAAAAAATTGTTTCTAAAATGCTTCCAATATTTTAAGGTACTACCTGGAAGTGCTGACTGTGTGCAAGTCATGCTGAAATTTATATTATGGATGCCAACCACAAATTTGGTCTTCATATATGAAACTAGGAAAGAAAATTAAAGCATGCAGGTTTTAGTAAATATTTTTGGTCTAATTCAGTGCCCTTGCAATGAGTGAATGGTAAGATTCAAATTAACTCATTTATGTATTTAGTAAAGTCAAGATTAATAGAAGATTAAAGTCAAGGTTTTTGAGTCAAGATTAAATGTGACTTACGCTAGCTCAAAAAGTAGTTGAGTGCTTCAGACTTTATGAAGATGAAGAAGCCTGAATTCTTGAGTAGTCAAATTATTTATTGCAGTAATAACTGAATTTGCTTATTCCAGACTGAATGTGTCACAATGATGAAGTAGTATGAAGGTGTCCTCTGCTTTCAATGACAGAACTGGCTTAAGGTGCCCTTGTGTCACCTTGGTCCCCTCCCTTCCCCAGATGTTTTAGGACAGTGTTTTGAGTGAGGAAATGAGTCCTCCTTCACTCTTTCATTTTTTTCCTTATTTCCACCCTAGGTTGCTTTCTTTCTGATCACTTGACCGACTCCAGCTTACTGCATGACCTCAAACATGCTACTGTTAGAACAGGGGGTTTGGAGTAGCAGTCAAAAGTGGCTGTGGATGGATGAGATGAGGCACAACACAAGCTGGGCAACTGCTTATGTAAATTCTTGTGAAACTGGAGTTGGAATGGAAAATGTTATAGGAAATAGTGGTTGAATGGCTTGGGAAAGAAGACAAACTTTTAATGTCCAAGGAGGCTGGAAAAAAGGTAGACCATTGAGGGAAATGTAGAAGTGATTTTACATCCTTTTATAAGTTTAATTAGAGTTGTGTGATTGTGCTTTGCTTTAATGTAAAAATAGTCATTTAAAAAATATATAATTAACATATGCACTACATCACTAGCTATTGAAAGTTTTTATAGTAATAAAAAATGACTGTCCCTAATTCAGTCTTTGAATACAGGTAGAAACTTTGACCTTCTCAGACTCCTTAGAAGGTTAGCATTAAGTTTCCATAGAATTGAGATGTGACAAAGCATGGGAAAGTGCATCTTTACTGTAATAGTTGTGTTGTATTTGTATGTGTTTATCCCTGAAGACAATTTCATTCAGAAACTAGTCAACTAGTCTTGTTTCATTGAGGTAATGACAAAAGTGCAAGTAAAGACTTTTTTTCCCAGAAAAATACAAAAACAGTGGAGGAAATCTTGCTGCCTTTCTGTAAAAGGAATTACTAAGTTAAACAAATAGAATTTTACCACTCTTTTTTGTTTGTTTGTTTGTTATAAGAAACAACTCCAAACATGTCTCATTTGAGAACTTTTTTTAATATTACTTTACTAAGATGTGTCTGTATTTGGAATGATGAGGAGAGTTCATAAGAACAAGTCATGGGACTCTCAGTTAGAATCACAGAATCACAGATAGTGTTTCTGTAGAATCATTTTAGGATCATGGAATATTTGCAAAGTGCATGTACAACAGAGTTAATGTTCAAACAGGAAATTGGTGATCATAGAGAAATTACTGAGCTCTAAATTTTTCTACATCCACCTATTTTCCCTCTTGACTTGCTCTGACAGTTACAGACCGCTTCTCTAATGGGGCTTGCATTGGAAGATAAGCCTGCATGTAAACAAATTAACTTTTCTTAAATGGAGAGCTGTTTCATCTGCAATAATGTACCAATTCATAAACTATCAGAAGCATATTAAAAAAAAAAAAAAGATAAATGACCCATTGTATAGCCCTTACTATTAGGCAGACTAGATGTCCCTGTGTTCTGGGAGATAAGGCTCTTGTATTATTACACACTAATAAAATGAGTTAATGTTTTAGTATCACAGATAAAAGGACAGTTGGATATATTTAATAACCAAACTGAGAAACACTTAATTTTAGTTGTCTGTAGCAATATAACACAAATTCCCCTGTAAAACAAATTGCACTTTTGGAATATACTTTAATGTGCATTCGACAAAAGAGAAAATGAGGTGATTGAAGTTCAATTTGTAGCATGTTATTAACCATTTCCGCTTGACTAGATGTGTAAAAGGATAATGGATGAGGGTTTTATTATTGCCTTTCTGCTAAAATGAAGTGGTGTAAAAGATAAGGTGATGAGATTAATGAATATAAGGAAAAGGCGTAATCAATCAAACTCCAACAGGGAGATATGATGACAGTACTTAAGATTTGCAAGGATACGTCTTTTAAACAGTGGATTTTATCAACACCAGTACTGTGTTTGGGTGGAATGCTGAGAAGCAGAGACTTGCCAGTTTTAGGAATTTTTTTTATAGGTTATTTATGGTACTGTATATTTGAATCTTCAATAATTAATAGAACAAATAAAGTTGGTAAATCTGTGTTTTATTTAAAATCTACATTTTAAAAAGCCCATGGATTATTAAATGAAGGTAAACAAATACAACTTCTGTGAAGCAGGAACTATGTTGTGTTGATCAGTTTGTCAGTTCTTCACTGGTGGAACACTCTTTGATATGTCAGGGTGAGTTACTTTTAGTCTTTGTGCCATTGCCTTACATTTTACATCCTAGTCAATTGAGTAGCTAGTGTTCATGTACTCAGGGAAAAGTAAGGGATGCTTTCCTGCCCTGTAATCAGTGCTCATCCATTAAGATTGCAACTTCCAATTCTGAGTAGACCATTATTAATATCTTGTAGAGATAATCTGCAAAAGATTCTAGCTGTAAACATGTTCTTCCTTCTAGGGTGTGATACTTTTATATTGCAGATCTCAAATGCAGTACTTACTTTCTCTTAACACATAGCTTAAAATTACAAATCTATTTGAATATCTATATTGCTAACATGTAATGGAAAGAGTTGATTACACGTATTTTTGATTGTCACTGATGACCAGACCTCAAATTGTTAAAATTATTGGCAAGTACTGCAACTGCAGCTACTCATAGTAAAAACCCTCTAACCTAAAGGTAGGTTTTCTATCTTAAACTACACTTTTTTTTTTTTTTTTGGAAGAACATTGAGTTGCAAATTAAATCACTTAAGACTTGAAAATGCCTCTGCAAAATCAATTTTTTGTGTGCCTTCCATTTCCTGATCTTTATATACCTCTTTCAAAATGTAGAATTGACTGGGAAGGGAGCTGATATCCAGTTATATTTTTTTCCCCACTTAAAAGATTTAAGAAGGGCTCCCACATCATTCTTTCAAATGCGGTTAATTTACTTGATAAGAGTTGCCTATGAAAGTGCTGCCTTAAGTTAGTTTTGTAAATGAAATATGCACGAGCAGGATAAATTGTTGCATTTTCTCAAGGAACTGTTAGTTCTTGGCAGCACTTTGAGCAGGATGAATAGGATATTGCTATGAGGTCAGGTTTGTCTAAAAAAGCAGTTTAAAAGACCTTTTTTTCCCTCTTTTGACTTCAGCATTTATGAAACACTGTTACATATTGGCTGGAATCTGATGCTTTGTAAATACTCCCACATTAGACTTGACTTTTTCTGGCTCTTAGGAAGACTTCCAGTTGTGCAAAACAGAATCGTGGATTTGTAAGATAAATCCATAACACAGCCCAGATTACAATTCTTCACAAGGGCTGATATTTTCACATAGACTTCTCTCTCTCTCCTCCTGTCATCTGCAGAATTCTTTGATAGGTTATTTTTTATTGGGCCCTCAGGAGTAGCAAGTTTTAGATTTAATATCCCAAGGGGAATAGCAAGGCAAATCACATTGTTGGATCAATTGTTCAGCTATCTCCAGACTCCTGTCTGTGTATCTTACACTTGAATCACATTTTCAAGCCTTTCTTATCAATCATTTGGACTAGAAATGCAGTTTTATTTTCTATTTCATTTCTAAACCAAAGTCAGGGTTATGTTCTTGTTCTGTTACCCTAGAATCCTAGATGTGGTTGTGGACCCCATATTAGCTATGTTTATGGCTTGCTTATCCTTGAAAAGAGTCTGTACTTGAAGGGGTGCTTTGAAGCTGAATTTAAATGACTATTTTTATCACATACTAAGATGAAAACCAGCATTTATTATGTAAAACCTCCTATTCACATTGCTTTTTGTTCTTCACAAACACACAAGTCAAATTATTTGTTCAAGTTATGAACCTGCTTGAATTATCTGTATTACTAACCTGTTATGGAAATAATTGATTACAGGTATTTTTAATTTTCACTGATTCCAGATCCCAAAAATCAAATAGATCAAATTATTTCTATGGGTGACCTTAAAACAAGAGATCCTCCCTTGCAGCCATGGGCCAAAGCAAAAACTTTTTTTACTGACTGATTATAGTCAGCTCCTTTACCTGAGAAATGAACCTGCTTTTTCAGGAACAGATGCCAAATGTAAGAATACAGGTATAGAAAGGGGGGTACATTTGCGTGGGTCTTGATTTTAAAAAGTGCATTAAGAGCATGTGTCCTTAAGTACTGTCCTACCTGCATTCTTTGGTTTGCAGTAAATGAATTAGCACTGAGTAGAGAAGTGCTTGAGCCATGGAGGGTTATTATCAGCACTGTGCTGTCTGCTTTCCCGGCTTCTGAGAGCGGAACAGAAAATTTATATATCATGAGGTACTATAGGTCTTGGGCTATGGGGTAGAAAGCAGGAATCCCAAATACGACAAATGGATGTAATTGCACAGCAGCCCTCACAGCTGCTCCAGTTTACTCAAAGGGGATTTGGTTCCTGCAGCAGTCTAGAGTCTGTGCAGCACAAAAGTGGCACTAAGCCATTTTTCCATTCCCATCCCTTTGCAGGCTGCACCTTCTGTGCCATATCTCTCATAAGACATAGCACAGAATCTTTCAATGTAAGCTGTTGGATTGGGCAGCTCTGGAGTATGACTTTTCTCTTTACCTTCAAGAGGCACTCTGTTCTTCTGTAGGGCTTGGTTCCCATTAGGGAGCTATCAGATGCTGGCTGTCCTGATGACTGCTGCTCTAGCTTCCTGACAGGTGGGGGGGTAGGTTTGTTTTTATTTTGTTCCTGATGAAGGCATATGAAGGTCAGCTTATAGGTCATTAAAAAAAAAAAAAAGTCATCTTTTTGGCATTGAAACTTAATTTTTCATTGTCCATTTGTTTTCTTCTCCTCACTCATTTTCTGCAACATTAGATGAAAATGGCAGACAATGGACAACTGCCAGTATTGCAGGTGCTTTAGTTCCCTTCCTTCTTGGTTGTAGTTGCTGCTTCTGCTTGCACATGTTCTGGATAGACCTTACTGGATACATAGGGAAGCAGCTCCTGGAAGAAGTTGCATCCTGGAAGTAGTGAAATGGGCAAGTGCAGGGCACAACATTTCTAAATAAAAATAAAAAGTAAAAAAACCCAAACCAAACCTCAGTGCGTAAATACTTTTAAGAGACGTAAAACAGAGATAGCTTCTATATTGTTTTCTGTGCTCTGTTTTTGAGATACATCCTTCTGTATATTCTCTTTCACCATATCTAGTTACACTGCTGTGAATATCAACTGCTGTGAGTCATTAGTGTGGAAGTGGAATTAGATATTATCAATATAGTCTCATAAAGATTATCTTCAAGACCTTTCTGCACTAGGAATTCTATTAAAAAAAAACAAACAACAAAAAGAGACCAAAGCTTTAAAATGTAAAAAAAACCCCCCAAAACCAAACCCCCCCCCAACAACAAAAAGCAACAACAAAAAAAAACCCACCAAAGAAACAAACAAAAAAACCTGCAACATGATAATACCTTCTTGTCATCAAAAAAAGAATGTTTGATTGATTCCTCTTCTGACTTTCTCAGGTGCTTACATCTTTTAAGAAAGAGAAAGCTTTTAGGGCTTATTTTGTTTATAGGGTTTTTTTATTGCAATAGTTTTACATCATGGTATAGATTTGAGCCACTAGTAGAAATAAGATGAATAAAGCACAACAGCATAATCTATTCAAAATTGGAAAGCGACAGAGTCCTCTTCTGAGTGACATAATTTTGTTACAAATTTGTAAAGTATTAGAAGGTGTTCCTGGTATGCAAGCAAAAAAAAAAAAATAATTTTTTTTTTCCCTTCAGAATTGTGAAAAGAGGGGTCTGACCAAAGAGAATTGGGTCTGATAGTGCAGGAGGGAATAAGAATGCAGGAATTCCCACAAATGAGTTTTCATTGTCTGAAAAATAGACTCAAACTGATCTCAGTGTGAGTGATTTAAGATAGGTAATGAGGCTGCAACCCTATCGTTTATTTTGCTTCAGTTGTCTTATAGAAGGAACAAAAATAGCTGGTACCCTTCATTGCATTAAGTCTTTCCAGGAAGAAACCTGATCTTGAAACCTTTCAAACGTATCCAGTTCTGGAGAGCTCAGACACAGAATGGTTAAAACCAATTCTTGTTGGTATTCTCCAAGAGTATTGTTAACTCACATATTTCAGACACACACCTGGTTATCTTCCACAGAAACTGTAGCTGAATGAGTCCTATATTGTCTTACTTTCATTAGGAAGCTTTCTACATTATTATATTTTAAGTTCATGGGAAAAAATTTGGATCATGGTCATAGCACCTCAAAAACATACATCTGTTTCTTGGTTTAAACAGTGCTAGGGAATATGCTAAAAACATGTGAGGTTAAATTTTAAAGGAGTTTTTGTTTTATAACCTCTTTTCCAATAATAATGATTACTTTCAGATGATCACAGTCTGAATTTGCATTGCCTTTTTCTTAACTCACAAGGAGACAGAAAGACAAAGGAAATTATCAGTTTTCACAGAGGCAAAGTTTGGAACATGTAAAGGCTCCTGTTCACAGAATCAGAGAATCACAGAATCAGAGAAATTAGGGGCTGGAAGGGACCTAGAAGATCATCTAGTCCAACCCCCCTGCCTGAGCAGGATCA